>BQNB010026038.1:0-10748 GCA_026074375.1 Tanacetum coccineum
ACAAAACAAAAGTAAGAGATGTGTCAGTAAAGTCAAAAATGATATGGGTGTCATGAAAACCCTTGTTCAATGGTATCAGTGTCAAATCCAAATTCAGCATTTACGTAACAAACAATGAAAATCACTCTCATTCCATTACTTGTATCCAAAATGCTCATAACAAACACACCCTTAGTTATACTACTTTTATATGCTTATTTTGTTCTAAAAAGGAAATTAGTACTTCTGACTTCTGAGTGTTTGACTAAGAAAAGTGTTAATGAGCTTATTGAAATGTTTTAAAGTAGATCAGGTATTCCAAACACCCTTGGTTGCCTTTTTAATTGTTTATTTGCATTTTGCAAATAAGCAGTTTTTAATGTTTGGATGAAACTATTATAGGTAAAAAGTTTAAAATAAGCAAGTATCAAACATTAGAAAACTGCATTTTGCTTGTTCATATGTAAATGACATCTAATGTGTTAAAATTTGATTGTGCAGAGCTGGAGGGTGATGCTAATGACGAGGAGATAAAATTTGCTTATAGACGTTTAGCAAAGTATTATCACCCCGATGGTTTGTACTTGACCCACTCTCCTTATACATCCTAAAATCGTACTAACATGGTACTTTTATGGCTTTTGGATGTACAGTATCACATTTAGTCTTTAGTGTACTTCAGTTTAGTTTTTAAGGCCCTTTTGTTGTGTGACAAATGTTGAGTTAGGAAATGATTTTGTGTTTGTAGTTTATGATGGCAGAGGGTCTCTTGCGAAAGGAGAAACTGCTGAAGCTCGATTCATTAAGATTCAAGCAGCATATGAGTTGCTGATAGATAGTGAGGAACGTAGGAAATATGATATGGAAAACCGAGCCAATCCAATGAAGGTATAAAAAAAAAAAATAAAAAAAAAACCCATGATCATTCGCATTGATGTTTGGATTTTGGTCTACTCTAAAACCATGTTTGCATAATTGTATATGGACTAAACTTTGTTACTTATTTATGTTGGCAGGCATCTCAAGCATGGATGGAATGGCTAATGAAGAAAAAGAAGGCTTTTGATCAACGCGGTGATATGGCTATTGCTGCTTGGGCCGAACAGCAACAGCGTGAATTAAATATTCGTGTACGCCAACTCTCACGTTCAAAGGTTAGCATATTCAGTTTATGTATCAGTATCTGGTTTATTAGCAAAATCCACTATATGCTTTTAGACTTTAAGTTATATGTGAAAAACACGTAGATTGTCGATAACACTTAAAAAATGGTCCTTTTACTTGACTTTTTTTATCGTTCAGAAAAGACAGAAAGTATTGTAAGATAGCAAACATTCTGCTATATTCAGAAAAGAAAATTAATAGCAGGACTTCGCCATATATGATTGACCAAATGCATGTATATTCTCTTTCAAGTTTTCCTTTTAATTCAAACCACGACAAAGTATAGCTAATGGTAGTTGATTCAGTAATCATGACCATAGTGTAGTGTTGTGCTGTTATATCGACAATCATAGCTTACCAGGACTCAAAAGTATGACTATCAACCTATTCTGACCAACTCGTAGCCAACCGGGCTGTTGAACCTATAGATCAGGCTGGGATGAAGCCTGATCAACCCATTAAAGTAGTTCTGGCTTTTGTTAAGTTTAAGTTCGACTCATTTAAATGAAACACAATCCAGGTCTTCCAATTTACAGGTAAGTAGGTAGAACTCGCCATCTCTGTAATTTTCTCAAGACGGTCTAAAAGGACGGTGATTATGCACTATTCTTTGATTAATGGTTCTTTTTATGTAAGAACACGTGTTTCTTTCTGCTTTGTACTACAAATCATTGTCTTATTGAATAACCTATATTGCACTCCCCTTGGATGTGTATTCGTGTTAGCGTTTCTTACTTTGGATGCGTTTGTGCCGCATCTTAGAACATATCCCCTTTGGCTATGAGACTAGGATACATGCGGATTTCATAGCTAGCTGATTCTTGATTGACCTTTTTACACTGGATATGATGACCGAGTACGTTACTTAGTATAGATTTAGTTCTTATCGCATGCTTATAGAAGTTCATCACTTCATCGTCGTTGGCTTCATGATCTCATCATGTTCATAAGAACTACTGGCATAACGATACTCTGATGTTCATTTTAGTTGTATCAAGCTAGGTAGGAAATAGCAATATTATAGCCCAGCAAACAGGGTGAATAGAAACATGCATATGCGGGATTAGACTTTGAAACAAAACTATGGACAACTTCTACTTCCTGCCACATTATAGCATGTCAACACATCTGAAGTTATTTTTGTATCGCCAGTTGAATGGGCAGGATACTCTTGAACCACTTTAACTGTCATTAGTTTTTATCATTACTATCCCTGAACTTCATTCTTTTCCAGTTTTTATTTATTGAATGTAATCTTTTCGTGATAATCATGTTGCTTAGAATATTTCGGTCGTTTCGTCCTTTTTATATAGATTTATTTCCACTTAAATGCTTATACCAGCTAAGTCCAGCCAATTTTGTTATCTTTGAATATCATTTGCGTCTGCAACTATTCTTTGATATGTTCCAAGTTTTTTGCAACCTTTACATACTTCCCTTATGCAAGTAGTATGCTTGACAGCATTTCTACTTGAACAAGGGAAATTTGGGTGTAAGCTGATTTGGGGTCACATTTGACTCGAGAGGAGTCATGAATATTTCAGTATATCGATGACTGTATCGTCTAATCTAGTTGCTAGCGTTTATGATATTAATGCATTCATGAGGAATGTTTATTATGTACCCAAAGAGAACAATCTTCCCCAAAATCTGGATGTGTCAAACAAGATTATTTTCTTGACTGCATCTATTTATTTACACTTTGCAGATAGATCCCGATGAGGAAAGAAGAATACTCGCAAAAGAGAAGAAGGCATCGATGGAAAATTATACAAATACATTAAAGAGGCATACACTTGTGTTGAAAAAAAGGGATCTGATGAGAAAGAAAGCTGAAGAAGAAAAGAAAAAACTCTTAATTACTAAACTATTAGCAGCAGAGGGTCTTGAGCTCGCATCAGATGAAGACGATGCATTATAGGTGACATTATACATCGATCTTTCGACGTTGATAAAGTATGTATAGGATGTATATTGATTATAACTTGTATAAATGTTGTATATAACTGGAAGGTATGTATATATAGCTTTCAAGATACAATACAAGGTTTGTGCATTTTGATTTATCCTTCTAGATACTACTTCATTTAGATGCATAGAAGTGACTCTGTAAATTGAGTTGCGGGTCAAAACAGGTATTCTGTATCTTTTTGTCCAGGATGCGAGTTAGAGGGTTAGATTGACCTACAAGTTTTATAAAGCATTAATGTATAAGTATCACAAAAGATTTAAGATGTTTCACTATAATCCTGAGATCTTTCATAAAAGATACATTTTGGGCATTGTTTCTGGTTTAGCTAAAATTTAGTTGTACGGTTGTACCCAGTTGATCAACAGAACAATCACAAACCAACCCATTTTGAAGGGAAATTTATTCCAAATCAAATACAATTATACAAATACAAAGCAAAGGCATCCACTGTATAACTAAGATGGTTAAAAAGGGACCCAAGAAAACATACAAAGATTACACATACCCTTTGACATATGACAAAAAGTCTAGGGCAAAAAAAACTAGGATGTTAAATACATAAAAGCACACCTCATCTAAAATGGAAGTACTGCAAAAACCGACACCATCACAAGATCACAAGAACATGCCTGGATCCACGAGCAATAGAAGGCCCAGCCAAGTGAATTGCAGCAGAGAGGAACAGAGAGACAGATTATGATGCAGACCCATATGCCAAACACCCTTAAACAGCAGAAAGTGCAGACCCATATGCCAAACACCCTTAAATTGCAGAAGCATAATATGCCCAACCGAACCAAACACTGTCACAAATGCAGGCCGGACCCATGAAAATAAGAGCAAAACCAATCACATAGAACATGAAAAAAAATAAAAATATCTTCAAGTTAAAACTCTATCAAGTTTTTCACTTTTGACAATTTGTGTATTTCTGTAAGTAAATCAGAGTCTACAAAACAATAAAACTTATAAATCGCCATGAAACATGAACCCCAAAAAGAAGCTTATTATGGGGAACAGAACATGGATTATTCTTTAAATTTGTGTTATATCTATCGGAAAACGTAGGCTAAACATTTGGTGTTCATTCCTTAATCTCTGCAATGTAACTTGTATGTTTCTCTAGGAGCAACTTGATGAGGGGAGATTCGACATCTGAGTGGGCATTCTCACGATACACCGACACTTTTCCACTGTTGGTAACAAGTATGACTACCTCTTTGCGTGTTGAAAGCTCGTTTGCTACTACAGCATGCATTTTGTACCTTTTAAGAGCGTTACCAGCCTTTTCTAGAAGGATCTCTGTATCTGTCTCTAACTATAAGCAACATAATACAATGAGATGACGTCAGTAACAAAGTAGGAAATGGGTCAAAAGGGTAAAAAGTCGTCCAAATTATACTTTAAATGTGTAAAACCTCCTAAATAATACTAGTAATAAGTATTGTACATTGGATTTGACACTGACTAATATCTAGATAAAAAAATGCCCAAAAACATTTCGAGTCAAGCTATCTCTACGTCAATTTACCGGGGAAACCCTTTACCCAAAAAAAAAAGCTATCTCTACGTAACGTCAATACTGACATCTGTAATGGAAGGACAAATGCAAACAATACTTCCATGTAAGTTACGTACCTTGAACGATACACAGAATGCTGACGGGGCCCACTGAGTCCGCAAGACCGAAAGCATTTTTGGTACTTGGGCAAGCCGCATATCTAAAGGACCAGACGCTGACTGGATTTTATGTACCGCCTATAAAATGAAGCCAAATTAACCTCCTCTTTTTCCTCACCAGTTAACAAATCTTATTGAATATATAAGATAAAACCAATTACAATGAATTGGTTAAACTTACCATGCTCTCCCATGGAACATAGAAGTCAGATACAGCAGCCGCAAGATAAAACATAGCACTTGGTCCAAGGGTCTTCATAGAGGTTGCAATCAACCTTAACATCTATGCTCGTTTATTACAAACTAGTAAGTTAATATACTGATATTATTTATAATGAACTGTTCAAAGAAAATCATTCTTGCAAACTACATCGATTTATATCTTAGGTTGACTTTAATAATCAATCTGTCGGATAGGTCTATTTACCGGGTATAACAACGCTTTACCCAAAAAAAAAACAATCTGCCGGATAGGTCAAACTGGCCAAGTAACAAATAATACTGATTAAGTCAAACCCTAAATTTTTGCGCAGTGAACCAACTCTCATCATTTTATCGGTCAAGTCCCTAAAAATTTTTGGCACCCGCTGCAATATTGCAAGACCCAAAAAAAAAGTCAAGGGACTAAATTCCTAAACCATGTTTACGGGTTCGCCAAAACATTAGAAGTTGGTTGGTTTTACCATTTTAACCCAAATATTAAAGGGTTAACTTAAAAATGAGTATGCTAACCTGAAGATATTCAAAGATGGTTGTGAACGGTAGTTTCAGCAAGAAGCCTCCTGAAACAGCCTGATATGAAATAAAATCTTTAGAAGCGCTGATATGTCGTGCTAACAATTTCATTATAAAAGAGAGATGATTCCTACTGCGTGATGTCCACTAATTGCCTTCTTAACTGCTTCAGAGTGTGACTCGTGCACTGTAAAACAGAATCTGTTATATAATCTGTTAAACATAACCAAAACACTCAAATCACTTTTTTTAACATTTAACCTTTTATGCATGAATCATCATCAAGCTCAAAACATTCTAGTAGTGGATCATCCGGAAGCGATCTGCAATACGGCTGGCAGGTACCCCTGCAGAAATGCGTCATAGGATGAACATTAGGGTTAGAGGTGACAAAATGAACGGGTAAGATAAACGGTCAATAAGTCAAACTTTTAAGTATAATAAACTCGATATTCACCTCCTATAGAGAAAGATGACTGAATATCCGGATTTCAAGAAGTACCTGCATATCATCACCAAATTCATCTTATCTTTAAACATATATGTGATAATAGTTTGAAAACGTGATAGTAAGTTGTATGGTAGCATACTCGCAAGAAGTTGCTCCTCTATGTCCAGAGCTGAAGTTATCAATGTAACGCACGCAACGTTGCTCTAACGGGACAGTGGTACCACCAGACGTGACACATACGACCCTTTTAGGGCCCTCGCTTCCTGAGAACAGAAGCCAATATAATTTCACAAAATGGCGAAAATATAGAAAGTGAGATAAACTACACATATACGGTCAAAGTGAACATGCCTGATAAAGAGGATTTCTGATCGATAAATTGGCTTAGCTTTGCGTTTATGCTGTTTGCATCTTTCAGAAGAGGTGCCGACTCAAAAAAGGATTTGACTTCATCCACAACGTTGTTGTTGATCGCATCCATGGAAATAGCTAGTGAAACACCTATTATTTAGATTATTAGATCAGCTAATGTGAAGATAAAAGTAGTGCACACACATACTGTCTAGATGACTATATGTGAACTAGACTTGTAAGAAAAACATGCATAGCAATTAAGTTGAAACTCAAATTACTACTGATTAGGCGGGTTTTAGGAATGCCCCGAATCAAGAACACCCCTATACCTAGCTTTAATATCTGACTCTTATCCTTTTTTGTCGAATCACATGCACCTAAACACCCCGAAAGTCTGAATTTCTAAAGAAGTATATTAATAATTTTTTCTACTTGCAATATGTCTTAACAAACTTTATGATCAACACTAAGCCGGCCCGCAACACTTTCATGTCCATCATTTATAAATTCTGTAAATAATCAATATACGAGATATGATTACACAAGCTATACAATTAAGGGGGTGTTTGGGTGAGCGTTTTCGCTTATAAGCTTAATACCTTAACAAGCCCTTTTAGAAAAACTTCCATCTTGGCTTTCTATAAAAGGGCTTATTTCAACCCACTTTAACTGTTTCACTAATAAAGGGTGTTTGGAATGGCTTATTTTTTCTTCTTATCTGGTTTAGTGTTTGGATAAAACAAACTACTTGCTTCTGCTTAATTTGGACAAAATAAGCAGTTTCCAAAAAGCTGGCTGGACCTGACCCCTCACCAAATGGCCTAGTGGTAAAAGTACACATTTGTGGGTGGCGAGTGAAAGGGTCGCAAACGGTCATGAAATTACCTCGGTTAGACCGTGTAAATATGAGTCAAAAGACCCAATATCTGTTCTTTTACAATAAACAGGCCCGGGCTTGCTTATTAGAGATGAAACAAATATTACTATTTTACCATTTAACTAGAAACCCATTGGTAAAAGACTTGTGACTACCATCACTAAAATGTGAGACGCATCAGGTTCAATTCCTGCTAGGCGCAACAACCCAGATCGAGAGGGTGTTTGTTTAAGCTTATTTATGGTCTTATAGGTTTATCTGTTCGGCTGAAACTCATTTTTTTAAAACTTGTAGGGTTATATAAGTATGTTATGACATAATAAACTTATATAAGCCTACAAGTCCTAAATAACCCAAAACAATAGATCTTAAAATAAGCCGAAAACAGATAAGCCCGTAATTAAACAAACACCCCCTTAATCATCAAACAACATTGAGACGCTTTTAATCGATTAAGTAACAGAAGTTAGAAGTTAATGTCTTTTTTTAGTAGCTTGTCGCACAAGACTGAATGACTACATACATCACTAAACACAATATAATCCTACTTAAGCACCAATAGTTTACAGCCTAGCTAACGCCTAATATCAGCATTATAAACACCGGTAAATCGAAATTAACGACAGTAAGAGTTCCAAAGCACTCAACTTACTTACCTATAAAGTTACTATCTTTAGTAAGTTGTCGCATAAGTCATGTCAATATTAGGGGCAAAACACATCAATTTCAATATTTGGGTCTTGATCAACAATTTCGCAACATGATCAGCAATTTAAACACCGCTAATTTCAAAGTTAACGACAGTAATAGTATAAAAACTTAAAAAGTAAAAGTAACTCCCAATATTGTCTTCCACGGGTTATGGGTCCCAATACCGTCTTCCACGGTGTATGGGGGAGGTTGAGTATAAAAACTTAACCATCAGATAAAAAAGAAACCAGATAGTGTTTTAACAGCTGCATAAATAACTAACGGGGTGTTTGGATTGGCTGATTTTCCGGGCTTATGGGGAATTGGAAAAGCTCATAAGGCCACTTTTTTCGGCTTAGCAGCTTATAGCTTATTTAAATAAGCTATAAACCGAAACAAAATGAAGCTCACAAAATTGAAAAAGTGGGCTTATGAGGTTTTCCAATTTAAAATTAGCTCATAAGCCCGGAAAATAAGGTAACCCAAACACCCCCTAAATACAATGCAATCCCACTTCATCAAACACTTAAATCACCATTTACCAGCAATATAAACATCAGTAACTCAAAATTAACCACAGTAAATTATAAATTACTAAGTGGGCTTCTGGGCTTATTTAAAGTTGGAAAAGCTAACTTTTTGGGGCTTATGAGGTTTCTCAACTTGAGCTTAACATAAGCTCAATTTGAAAAGGCGAAAAAAATGAGCTTTTCGAATTTCAAATAAGCCCATAAACCCGAAGAAAGTAATATAAAAAGAAAATAAGCCCACCCATTTGATAAAATAAGCCGGTAAGCCCATTATTTATAATGGTGAAACCTTAGATACCTTAACCCACAAACGGAGCTTGGGCCTATTTATCATCTAATAAGCTCGGAGATGAAGTGCTTATTTATTAAGCAAAAATGACATACCTTGATGAGCTGCAGATTTATAACTGAGATATATAAGATGAATTTAGTACAGATCTAGTGACAATATATATAGGTAGATATTTGTAAACGGTTAAGGAGATAATTTAATGGCCGTCAGTTCCCGCCAATGCAAAATGCTTCTTCAATTATCTGTTTGTTACTTTTGTTCTTGATGGGCTTATTATTATTTGGTAAAGTATATCTGCTTGCTTCTTTTTGTTTTCTTTAAAAATATATAAATTATTTGTGGACTACGATAAATAAAGATAATCTTTATTTTATTTAAAAAGAGGTTTTGATTATGTTCGGCGAAATGGGTTAGGGATGAGGCCAGAACAAGTCGAAATTGAAATTTATATTTTTATAAACTTGTTTGGCGAATGAGTTGGAGCTGAAGCTTATTATTGCAAAATTACTAAAAAGACATAATTAAATTAGTTTTTGGTATATGTTAGATATTTTTGTGGGTAAATACGTAATTTACGGTTTAAAAGCATTGGTATAAAGTTTTTAGCCCCTTTTATAGGGTTGAAGCTTATAGAGACTTATGACTTATAAACCCTTTCATAAGCCCGCGTGACAAACGACACTTATTTTATAAGTCGACTTATTTTCTAAGCTGACTTATTTTGAAAGCCCAAACTCCGATAAGCCTCAATAAACCCCTCGCCAAACATATCCATATGAAATTTATCATGAAAGTGAGAGAAATATGAAATTAATAAAAGATAATTCCATACCTGATCTTAACATAAAATATTAATCAAGTTTGAGTTTTTATTAGTTTTCTTTTAGTTTAATCATCCTAACTTTTCTTTATCATAAAAACTATTTAAAGTTTTAATAATGTTTTATTATTGTGAATTTTTTAAGTTTGAGTGATAAAAACAAAACATTTTTCAAACATATTTATCATCTTGGGATTAATATTTATTTTTACAATGCATAAGTTGGTTGAAATTGGTTAAATTTTGAGGTGAATATTTATTATTACGGTACAATCAAATAATACATATATGAGTATCTTGATATGGTTTTGTTGAACATTTTCTTAACAACAAAATAATATTTGAAATTTGATGATTTTTGTGATTAATTTAAATTCTAAGTAACTTAATTGGAACAACCATGTAACTATCAGGCAACATTTTCTCTACAGTTATTGAGATAAAATTGACGTAAGCAAAACTATTTTCAAATGTTTCCAAACAATTAGTCTTTTAACCACTTAAAATAAATTTTAGTGGATAGAGACGATATTTGAGTAGTAAATAGTATGTTTAAGAGGATTTTTTTATAAATCTGTCCATTTGAAAGTGAACTCTTATAAAACTTATTATAGTAAGGAAAAATATTAGTAATAATTATGTATTATCTAAAACTTTTTATTTTTATTTATAATTATTTAAAATTGAAAGTATCTTATCATGAGTATTTCAGATAATCTCCCATGTCTTTTATAGTGACACAACAAATTAATTTGGCAAGAGTAAATCACATAAATGCTTGATCTAGCTTACACAGAATTAATTACATAGTAGATGGATCAAATGTGAAGGTAAATAGTGGTTCTAAAACTAAATATAAATCTACTTGCTGTGAATTAGTGGTTGATCATGTAAAAATAGATATAAATCTACTCGCTAGATAATGAGAAATACCGATTATTCTTCTAAAGGTTTTTCTAACATGTGCCCTAAGGCACATGATAAAGACTTATGTGTCACAACATGAATGGTCAGCAATCATTATTAATCATCAGCATCAAGCCCCACAATCACTGACTGACCATTCAGGTTGTGACACATAGACTGCGGGACCCTATTTATCATGTGCCCTAAGGGCACATATTAGAAAAATCCTTCTTCTAAGGACATAGAAATAGTAGTTCAAAACCAGTCTAGGTTTTCTTTCTAACGTGTTGCCCGTGGA
>BQNB010026038.1:13747-23796 GCA_026074375.1 Tanacetum coccineum
GTAATTATGAACATATCGAGACAAATACAAAAGATGACATTAAAATTATTAGGTAAACATGTAGAATCCGAGTTCTCTTACGAGTCTTTCCGAATTGGAGAACCATAAGACCTTCACTAGGTTTTCATCCATGTGCCTAGATCGTCCCATTTATCACAAAAGTGATTGAGTAGGTCTTATGGTCGGATAAGGAAACACAATCAGACTAAATATGTAAAAGATCTAGTTTCCCAAAAATAAAAGATTTTAGTTACCATAAATAAAATCAAGATCTTTTATATATATAGCGTGATCTATTATAAAAAGAAACATATCTACTAAATTAACACTTTAATTTTATTCCTTTTTACAATATTAGCAATCAGTTGTTTCCAAGATCTAGATCTACAAATTTTATTTAATTATGACATAGATTTGCATGATCTTTGCCATATGTGCAAGAAACATTAAATAAAATATTAAACGCATCAGATCAAGCATATGAATTAAATTTAGGCGTGTACAATTCAAGACAAGATATAATTCAAAAGTGTAACCCTAATGCCAAAACGAGTTGACTCGTGATGCTACTATTGGGATTTAACATACTAGGTAACCAATTTAGCTACGAGTGTGAAGCGGAATTGATCCAGTTTTGACACAAAGATTAACACATAATAAAGTAAATAATTATAACATTAAAAGTAAATAATTACTTACCTCTTGATCTTGAACTTGAAACAAGTTAAGCAGTTAAAGTATTACCTCTACGGTTGCTCACACAAACACGTCAACCGAGTATGAGTTGATTGCTAGTCTACCTTCACGAACCAAACACCACGTGTTTAATCGAACGAACCAAACGCACGCCTTGGTGTACCTTTGTGCGATCGAACCAAAACCAAAACCAAGAACCCTAATTAGGGTTTGTAGAAAAACCCTAATTCTTGAATCACCCTTAAACCAAAAACCTTAGCAAAGGTTTGTGTTACGTCGAGCTAGGAGGAACACCAAAACTACAATCGTCAAGCAAGGAAGTGTAGAGAAAATCGAAAACCCTAAAAGGGTTAGGGTTTTGATTGGTTTAAGTAGACAAACCGAAAATCCCTAAATTGAGAATTTAGGGTTTCGGTTAGGGTTTAGAGAGAGAGAGGAGCACCGAAACAATTTAAGGTTTTTAGGGATTTGATTGTGAATCAATGAATGAAGAATGAGGTGTAGGTTATGTGTTTATATAGGCACATAACCCTAGCCTAATTCTTGTACAACAAGAAAACATATTTTCCTTTTTCCCCTCTTTATTTAAAACCGAACCAAACACCCCTTCTATTAACCTTAGGGAGCCGGCCAAACAAAGGCCTCCCTTGGGTTCGGGTTTTGTTCGTTTTTAGTCCCTCGGGTTTATTATTTAAATATTCGTTACACTAGTTAAACAATTAACGGTAAATAACGACTATTTAAATATTATCGTGAAGTAAAACATACTCACTATGTGTTTATCGCGTATGCACCAATAGGCTCATGTATTTCTAACGTATAACTTGTGGAACCGAATACTAAATTCCAATAGCTCCCACTTGGGAGGCGGAGTAGCAGGCTTGCAGATATACTGATAATTGGCAACGTCTAGCAAACTAACACTATTACTTTAGATTCGAATACTTGAGATAAAAGTTTCAAGAACAATCTCAGCTTATAATGGTTAGTTTATTTCTTGATTTAATCATCATCCCTTTGTTTTAGATACCGTTAAACCATGGATATGGATCCTAACTCATTCCATATAGTTTAACATTATGTTTCTCGTTATAGAAATAATTCAGATTTACCAAATGTAATCAAGAATCATCTTGTATTACCCTTTGGGCATGGCCATACAATTATCTGATTAATTTTAGAGAGGGCCCATGGTATCTTTCTACACATATTAATTGGAGGAACAAATTCTTTGTTGACTACAAGTGTTGCGGATTGTGTTCACATCACTTCCTAGAATAACATTTATGACTATCTGTTTTTTGCAGATTAGCGTTTGACTTAGACGCTAAAAGTGATATACCACAAACACAGATCTGCTTTGCATCTTCAAGTCTAAGACGACTTCTTTATAACCCATTTTTGAAATTTACTCTGTAGGGATCCAAAAGTATTATTTTGAAGGTGGGGTATCCTATCATGAATCCCTTGTGAATTCATATGAGTTTGGCGGTAATAATCATTGATTATTCAAAGAAATATAACCAACACTCCACATTTGCCTTAAATAACATATCCTATTTTGTTAACCTTCAATGGATAAATTTAGATTGATAAATCATTATGGGATTTAAACGTGACAAAATTATAGTTTAACAATTATTACTATGAAATGAAAAACAAAACACCAAGTATCCTTTTATTCATCAGGAATGTAAAAAACAGTCTTACAATTCCAATTTCACAAATATTAATAAAACAACTATTTACATGAGTACTACTAGCTAGTATCATTCCTATTTTCTCATTCAATTAGATTATTTTGGAAATGCTAATTAGCCTTTGTTTAAAAGGGGGTGTCAGAAAGTTGTCTCATGTGTCAACTTTTTATATACTCACCATCACCCATTTCTATCGTTTCTCGATGATAGTGAACTTTTGCGCAATAAACTGTCTTGCAAACTGTGTGTGACTACCATGGTCTTTCGTATTGCTATGGCTCCAGTATTATCACAAATACATATTTATAGGTTCTTAAATTGTGGGAACAAACCTAGCCCGGAAATGATTTACGAATCCCCGTACAGATCTTCGATGCATCAAAAGCATCGATATATTCAGCATCTGTAGATGAAGTTGCAAAAATACTTTGCTTTGTGCTTTTCCAGTCAACAACATCTCCATTTAAAACAAATACATATCCAGTCTGAGACTTCATGTCATCAACATCCGTTAGATATCCAGACATCAGTGTAGTAAGAAACCTTGAGCTCTCGTTTCATATTACCTCCGTAAAACAAGAAACATATCTTTAGTATTGCGAAGATACTTTAGAATGTTCTTAATAGCAGTCCAGTGAGCATCACCTGGATTCTGTTGAAATCGACTTGTTTTGTTCTGAGCAAACGCACATTAGACGAGTACATCTACAGCATATAAATGATCAACAGCCAAAGCGTATGAGATATTTTGCATGCGTTGAATTTCAGCAGGTGTTGAAGCACCTTGAGATTTACTAAATTTTAGCTTTTCTTGCATTGGGATCGTTCCATGTTTGGAATTTTTCATATAAAATCTTTTTCAAGATTTTCTCAATGTAAGCACTTTGACATAAACCAATTAATCATTTCCAATCTATCTCAGTAGATTCTTGTTTCCAAGAATTGTATGCAGCTTCTCCTTAAATTATCATAGCAAAACATCATTCCAATAATAGGATTTTACATCTTTGTAATAATTGGAAATATGTTTCCCTTGATCTATATGTCATCGAGTTACAAGATAGGAAAAGTGATAAAAAAACTCTACACTACGCTTTTGATATACCATGGCCCATCACGATTTTGACTGAATCTAATTTTTTTAATTTCATCATCAAATCATTTATTCCATTGCCTAGATGCTTTCTTAAGTCCATAAATGGAATGTTTCAGCTTGCATACTCTGTTTGGAAACTTCTGGCTGATAAAAAATCCTTTCCAGTGTTGCTCCATGTAATACCTCTTCATTGAGTTATCCAATGTGAGGAAGGAAGTTTTGACATCCATTTGCAAATCTCATTGTTATAAACAAACTATGGCTATAAGAATTAGTAATGCTTAATGTCTACAACAGGAGAAAAGGTCTCTTCATAATTAATCCCTGTGGTTTGAGTGAAGCCCTTTGCTTCCAGATGAGCTTTATAGGTGTGTATTGCACCATCCATGTCGGTCTTCTTTTTGAAGAGCCACTTATGACCAACGATTTTTGCGTCAGGAGGAAGATCAACTAACTCTCAGACTTTATTTTCGTTCTTGGAATTGGCATTCCACATTTCATAGTATTAAGCCATTTGACAAATTCAGGATCAACAATGCGGCTTTTAGTTAGGGGTTCGTCGAGATCCCTAACTCATGATTCCTCAAATATTGACGTATAAAACACAATCGATCTCTGTTGGACGGCTTGTCTGGTGGATCCTATGAATGAGATTTGATTCCACTGAGGTTCATCAACTTCTTGATAATACTCTCATTGAATTTAAGTAGTATCTAAAGAAGGATGCATATCTTCTTCCTATGTATGTTTGCACGATCTTTTAGACTTCACTTGCTTCTTGATTTATAAGACCATTCTCAAGGAATTCAGCATTCTGAGCAACAAAGACTTTGTTCTCAGGTGGGTAGTAGAAAGAATATCCCATCGTTTCCTTTAGGTATCCTACGAAGATACACTTAATAGATCTGGGTTCTAGTTTGTCAGGTTTGGTAAGTGTATCACGCTTAACAAGTGCCTTACAACCCTAGACTTTTAAGTAAGACAGTTAGGGATTGGCCCCATGCCATACTTTGTATAGGTGGTCTATATCAACCTTTTTAGTTGAATCCATGTTGAGAATGCGTGCAGCAGACTCAAGCGATATCCTAAAAGGGATCTATGGAAGAGTAGTTTGACTCATTATGGATCGAACCATGTCTAGCAATGTTCTATTTCTCCTTTCTGATATTACCATTATGTTGTGGCGTGTAAGGAAGAGTTCTATGGGCAATAATCCCATGATCCCTTAGATGATCCAAAAACTCTTGACTCATATATTTACCTCCACGATCAGAACGTAGCAACATTAACTTTACTACACACCAATTGTTATAACATCTTATCCAGTGTTTTTATGTTCTTCTAAGGTTGGTTTTATACTTTCCTTTTTGAAACACTGAAGTTTCAAAATTCATGTTATGTTTAAGAAGTGAAAAACATAGCATAACGACTAAGTCGTCAGTAATGTTGACGAAAGTGTAAGCTCTTGTACTTGGACATAATCTTAAATGACCACATAATCGGGTGGTTTAGGCCACAGTTGATCTTAGGCCCTTTCCTTTGATGTGAATAAGGTTTTCTGCCATTTCCGATCATACAAGCAACACAATTTTCCAAGACTGTAATGTTAGTTGAATTGAGAAAAGTCACTCGTGTTTCTACTTCTCTATGCATTTTTGCTTAATGTGTCAAGATGACATTGCCACTAGAGAGCAGAGTCCAAGTTATGCTTTGGCATCTGTTATTAGTAACATCATACATGAAACTTTCATTGTTTTGAGAAGAAGACCATTAACAATTTCATAAATGTCATCCGAGGGATTTAACATTAAAATAAATTATATTATTCTTAAAACAGAAATTGATTATCATTCTCAAAGCGGTTAACAAAACCATCCTTGTATAAACGAGAAACTGAAATGATCCCCCTTGTAATGGAGGGAGCATAATGACAATTGTGCAGAATTAAAACAAGCCCACTAGGGAGACACAAATGATAATCGCCAATAGCTTCAACGGCTGCACGATGACCATCGCCCACG
The DNA here is from genome assembly GCA_026074375.1 of Tanacetum coccineum. Classification (NCBI taxonomy): domain Eukaryota; kingdom Viridiplantae; phylum Streptophyta; class Magnoliopsida; order Asterales; family Asteraceae; genus Tanacetum; species Tanacetum coccineum. Next base: position 19,261 of record BQNB010026038.1, read on the forward strand.
TACATACTTTACAAGGCTCTCGGATTTAGTTTCACTACTTCCCCTGGAGACCTGAGTAGTTATACAGATTGTGTGTCCACAACTGTATCATAACACAAGATTGTACTGGAAGCGAGTAGAGTTCTATAGTGAAAATACCTAAAGTGCTGCTCCTTGAGATGTTCTTCTATTTCATCAACTCTGAGAGACAAAATGGGGCAAACTTCGTCTCCAGGGATCAACTTCACCACATGGTGGCATATCGCGCTCCTTGTGGATTATCTTTCTTGGGTGTTAGAGGATTCTTGGGTTTGGGAGTAAAAAGTGGCGCCTGCACAGGTGCATAGCCCATCTTCGCTTTGCCTTTCCCTTGATTCCCCCTTAACAGCCTTTGCGGATTGTTTTCTTTTGATTTTTCGGGATCCGTTGCTCTATATAGATGTTAAGGCATGTGCAACTTCTTTTGGAGGACAGAGTTTATTTGCCTCATGTAGCTTATAGCATAGCATGAACTCTTTAAATGTACTTCCCCAAGCTATGGCATGTTGTAATTTTGCACAAAACAATCGTATTATTCCTTAGTGAAACATGATAAGGCTAACAAGATAAGTTTTAGTCATAGCATGGCATGACGCTCCAAGTTGTCTTATAGTATTCTTTTTTTTTAGAACGTATAGAGCTAACAGAACTGCCATTCTTTTGTTTGTTACGCGTGGAATTATGCTTTACGTCTGAAGAAGTTCCTGATCTGCTGTTGTACATACAATGTTTTTCTATTCTCAATATTGCATAATTCATATGCACCAAGGTCGCTCTAGATTCGTTTGGTTATCTGGGCCCATGGTCAAAAAAGCTTAAGCCTAGGCAATTCTTTAGACTTGACCCACGCTTCGATGCTAAGTGGTCACGACTTCAGGGATTCCGCTTGTCCCTGAGGTTGGAATGGAAAATAGGTATTGGCTTTTTGTTCCAGGATGGAAGCTTGTACTTTAGTATGACGAGCACACATCTGAGATTGCGATACATTCAGGACAGTTGTTTTCCAGTCTTTTTTTGGTTTTTTCAAACAAACGACCTGAATACGACTTGTTTACTGCGGTGGTAGTCCATCTACAATTTAGAAAAAGTCATAATTTTATTTGATAATTTTCGATAATTAATTTCTTAATAGAAATTTAAAGACACAATTTAATTTACTAATTAATACTAAGATCCAACTTGACCTAATCCTATATAGTAACAAGAGGTTGGACGATGGTGAGAATTCAAGTAGGGCAAAGAGGTAAACGACGAGGTTATAGCATTTAATGCAACTCTTAGGTTATGAGACCGGTCATAACATTAGTAATCATATAATAATGTCATGAGCATGTCTTAGGATCTCACTCTTATTTATGCCTTCAAGTCCGGGTTCTGACCAGGTAACGATTTAAGGTCCACCAAGCAAGAAACGCTGCAAAAATATGTTAGAGGTCTAAACAGTGATACCCGATAATTTCCTGGGTTTGGAATGACCCTGAGGTCTGACCAGAGAGGCCAAACAAACTCCAGTGTTCTTGGTTGGGTGGCATTGACTTAAAATTTTCAAAGGGGTATGCACATAAATGTGTTAAAAACATGTACAAAGAGGCATGCAAAACAACTTTGTAGCCTATTTTAAAAACAATTTAATAATGACACTGTAGTTGACAATGTCATGCTCACGGTAATCAATCGAACATTCAAGGAAGCGGAAGAGTAATAGGTCAGCGCGAAGCGTATTAAAAACCTGAGTTCTTTAGGAGTGTTGACCACTTTCGAAGTAAACTTATCTTTTATCGTTTGTTTTTTATAGTGGAGGGAGCGTACTTCTCTGTGAGTCCATAGGGTTTCGTTTTTAAATTATTCATGAAATCATGTTTCATTGTTATAGTCTTATTAATTTTCTCAAAATCAAATTTTGTATCGAAACAAATAGCAGGTCACAATGAACAAGTATTTAAGGTGTGTATAATTAATAGGACTTTGTTTTTAATATCTAATTTTCTATAAGTATAGTCATATTGCATACCATATTAGAAGTATAGTGTAATCAAAGTAAAAATATGCACATAAAGACTAAAACTAAAGATGACATTAACAAGTAAACATGTAAATCCGAGTTCTCAAGCGAGTCTTCCCCATTTAGAAGACCATATGTAACACCCCCAAAAATCATAACGCAGTGAAATACCACTTTGGGGTGCTACTTCATAGTTCATACACACAAGTTACAGTGGAAAACGACCTCAAAAGAGACGTTTAATAAAAATATCACATTCGATTTTATAAAATATCAGGACGGAATTGTATGTTCCCAATAATTTTTGATTTAAAAGATTACCAAGATTTCAATCGTTGACTCATTTTGTATACTTTAAGGAAAAAAAGTCTATCGGAATGTGAGAAAACTGAGATCTTTAGTTTTGTTGATTATCCACGCGTCTCGAATGCTCCCAATGTTAAGCTAGCAAAATAATAAACCTGAGAAAATATTGCAAAAATGTCAACAATATATGTTGGTGATTTATGGTTTAATGTAAAAGCAGCATTGAAATAAATCAATAAGTTATTCAGTAAAAAGAAATTAGGTTACACACATTTCAAAGAATTATTTTCGAAATTAAATGTGATTCAATAATCAAAGTATTGTTAATAGTGGACCACAAGTTTTAAGAGTCAGCGTAACAATGCAACGGAATGCAATGTCAGTAACATGAATTAATATATTATCGCCTATTAAGCTCATGCCCAGAAACGTTTAACCAAGCATATAAAATATGCATATAATTTTCCCCTCAACAAGGTAATATTGGAATATCCCTTAAGAAATTCTCAATACAAAATGTCCTTTAGGAGTGATAGCGCCATGGATGTCACAACCCCAGACAAGGCAGTCACGGCCCAATAGATCTACTTAATGTAGTAGCGCTCACCCATCATAGGTAATTAACAGTGCATGAAATTTAGGGTGTTTTTACAATAGGTACTCATGCAGATAAACTCATAAACAGGTCAAGCATAACCTTCAAGCACTTGTGTCTAATTTAAAACAAGTAATATGTTCAAAAACTCACAATTTTGTAAATAGATAAACAATGATCTCAAATCATTTAGTAAGCAATTCAAGCTTAAATAAATTCAATGGTATACAACCATGTATCAAACATGTATTAGAAATCATGTGAAGAGCAAGTAAAGTCTTTAGTAAAAACATTCATGTAACGCTTATGAAATTGGAATCAATAATTTATTTGGTAAAACGAGCATGTATTCTCACCCCGAAAATAGTTATGAAAACCATTAAAGAAGAAAAGATGGGGCTATGAACTCACCGTATGTGGATTATCGAAGAGAAACCAACAATGAGAAGATGACTCCAAATATTAGTCGAGACCTATAAAGCAAGTCGCGACTTAGAATGATATATGATATCATTATAATAGAATAGTTATACAATACTAGTTAAAGAATTCAAAACATAAACAATATTGCACCAAGACTAAACCAAAATGTTTTTATAAAGTCAATTGATGTCTAAGCTGGTGTCAAACTAAAATAAACATCTAATAAGTCTCGTCCCTTAATTCCTATCTCAATTGGATGCGGTCACACTTTTCATTTTTCCAATCCTAGACGTAAAAGTCAATTTTCTGATTTTAGTCATTTTCAAGAAAGCATAAATCCTAAACCATAAAAGATATATACATGAGGCTTTCACCCCTGGAAAGGCCTTGAAGTCTATTTTCCATAACATTAATCCTCAAACTCCAAATGTTTACCAATTTTTAGAAAAGGACAATTTACTATCGCTAACTCAAAACAGAAAACTACCATTTGCAGAATTTAGCCATAATAACCGGACCATATCTCTCATTCTATAAAAGATATAAAGGTGAGGTTTTCACCCCTGGAAAACTACATGAATCTAGTTTTCAAAGCATCAAGCCAATCATCCAACTCATTTACCCATCAACGGGAAATCAACTTTTACTAACCGAAGGTCAAACCAGATTTTTAACTGAATTTCTTAGTTTTTCCGTTTTACTCATAAATCCTAAACTAAAATAGCAATGAATGTGAGGCCAAGTGATGGAGCTTCTATAAGATGTCTAGCATTCACCCAAGCTTTAAAACCTAAACTTTTAGTTCAAATACCCTAACATTAACATGCTTTCTAATTGAAGGTCCAGAATTGACCCATGTTCGTATTTTGACCATATCTCCCTCATACGGAGGAATTGGTTGAGCATCCAACTATTTCATAATGATAAGACCTATATATATTCACCCATAAAATTCTCTCACAAGATCCAGGCCAAAATTTTGGAGAACAAGCTCCGTTTACCTGCTGTCCCAAAACAGTCTACTAAATCCTATTCTAAATCGACCCATAACCCCTCTAAATCCTCAACTAATTCATCACAAGGCCACTAATCATCAAAGTACACTATCTAACAAACATTTTTCCTCATTTACACCAATTAATCAAGATCATCCATAATCAATGCTTGCATGATCATAATAATCAAGCATCAA
>BQNB010026038.1:35392-58222 GCA_026074375.1 Tanacetum coccineum
AAGTGCTTATTTAGCTTATTATGTTTTCTTTTTGCTTATTTTTAGCTTATATATGTTTATTAGGTTAGATTAGGTTAGTTAAATCTTAATTTGTTAGGTTTTAGCTTAGTATAGCTTATTTGCTTTCTTAAAATTTCCAAAAAGCTAAAAACAGTAGTAATAGACTTTGCTTTTCATTTTAGAATTTTAAGATGTTGAATCTGATTTTCTTGTCTAGAATTATAGCTTATTAGGTGATAGTTAAGTTGTCATAAGCTTAGCTTAAATTTTGGCTTATTTTGCATTTTGAGCTTAGCTTAATTTTTTTTAGCTTTTAGAGTTTTGTCCTAAGTTTGCAAGTTTGTTCATTAAATTTAGGTAGCTTATAGTATTAGTTTGATTAAAAAGCTTTTTAGAACTAGCTTATGCTCATCATAAGCTCCTTAGATCTTCTTTTATAGCTTTTGGATTTAGAATTGAGTTTATATTGAAGCTTGTGCAAAGCTTTTAGTCCAAATAAGCTAAAAATAGCTCAAAACCCTCTTACTAAAGGCAAAACTTCATAAGCTCTTTCTGAGCTTGTCTTTGAGTTTAAACTTATGTTCCATTTATTAAAAGTGCTTAAAATTAAGTCCTTTATAAATTCTAACTTTTAGTTTTTGCAAAAAAGTGAAAATAAATAAAAAAAATAGCAAAAAGGGGTTTGCCTGCCTCGAACCCACGACCTCTCCCTCATAGTCCATGCGTTTTACCATTGTGCTTCTATAGCTCATCCAACCATCCCTTACACCATTTAATCTTTATACTAGATTTCTTTTTCCTTTTTTATTATAAGTCGTAGCTTATATAAGCTTTTTCCGGGCTTATTTGTTAAGCTGTTAGTTTTCTTTTATTTTTCCTTTGATCTTTGTTGCATGCTGAATTTTTCACATTTTTCCATTAATTAGTTTATTTTTTAGGATTTTTCGAAAGCTTTAATTTTAGAAAATTCATAAAAAATAGAAAAAAGTTTTAGAAAATTACAAAAAAATAGTTTTTAGTTTTATAAAAATTTCTTTTAGGTTTACATTCAGAAAAATCAATTTCACCACTTTTAGATTTTAATTTTCATTTTTGAGCTTTTAATTTTAAGTTTAAAAATAGGATTTTAATTTTAAAAATAGTTAAAAATAGTTTTCTGAGTTTTTATGTTGTTTTAGACTTTTCTAAGTTTAAAAATCATTTTTCTAATTTTCTAAGACTTAATTTGCTATTTTTTAGGATTTAATTAGATTAAAATAGTTTTAAATTCATAATAAATCCAAAAATATTCAAAAAAATGTTTTTCTTTTTCTTAAAATTTTCTTTTGTCCTAATTTAGGTTTAGAATTTTAGTTTGCATTTTTAGGGGTTAAATTTTAGTATATTTGCTTATTTGTCGCTTTTAGTTGCACCCGTTAATTTGTTTAAGTGTTTAATAGCTTTTAATTGTTAAGTTTAATTGTTGCTTTAAATTAGTAGTTATAGAAACTCAAAAATATCTTCTCTATCATTCAAATCATAATCCGAGTTAAAATGTGGTTTCAATTTCACAAGTCGTTGGGGAAACGACCCGGGTGATCATACTTCCCGGTTAAATATACGTATTATATTATATATATATATATCTTTTAAGAGTGAATTTTCCTTAGGGAATCTTCTTAATTACTCTTGTGGTATTATATTAGTATATTTTATAGTGTATAAAACTAAACATCAGTTTTTGGCGCCGCTGCCGGGGATTTGTGTTAAAGATACCTTCGTTTTACGTTTGTTGATTTGGTTTGAAGATCTTTTCGTCCTTGAAAGTTTCATTTTTTTATTATTTCAAAAATCCAAAAAAAAACTAAAAAATTAAAAAGTAAAAATATTTTCTTTTTCTTTTTAGTATAATTATCAAATTAAAAAATATAAAAAAAAATCAAAAATATAAAAAAATTGTCCTTTAAAAATAAAAAAATACACAAAGTTGGTAAACGAACACCAACATATAATACTTTCAATTGAGGTATTATCATAAATAAGTTCCGGTGAACTTGAAAAGTTCCCAAATCGAACCAAAGATTCAAAAACTTGCCATTTGTGTCACTTACGAAGTACGGCTCACCTTGAAAAGCAATTTTTGAGAGTTACCGTGAAGTAAGTTGATTATTTGGTTTTAAGTTGTCTTCCGTATATCCGTTTAAAATAGATTGCAAAAAAAATAATAGAGAAAAAAATTAGTGTAATTTTAGTTTGTTTTTAAATTTCTTAATTTTTAGTGCATGCGCACTCGATCTCAAGCTCGTAATCGAAATCGTCGACAACAACAATTAACAACGGTTATTGTTGAGGAACCCGAGTTTCCAATGGCCGACAATCGTACCATGGCTCAAATGCTACAAGCTCCCATTGAGGGATACGAAGATGCAATTGTTGTTCCACCAATAAATGCAAACAATTTTGAGCTTAAACAACCTTTGTTCAATCTTGTGAAAGTAAATAAGTTCACGGGTAGCAAGAACCCATCATAATCATCTTCGATTTTTCAACAAAGTCACTTCAACGTTTAGACATCCCGAAGTTCCGAACACTTTGATTAAGCTTTTGCTTTTTCCTTTCTCTCTAGATGGTGAAGACCGAGATTGGTTAGATAAGGAACCTCCTAGATCGATTCTAACGTGGGGATGGGATCTTGTTCGAAAATTTCAAAAATCATATTCTTTCCACCTTCGAAAACAACTTACCTTCGAAACAAAATCACTACTTTCTACCAAGAACCAAATGAAACCTTCAACGAAGCATGGGAACGTTTCAAAGAACTTCTTCGTCAATGTCCTCACCATGGTTTCTCGGAATTACACCAACTTGATACGTTTTACAATTCCTTGAATACCAATGATCAAGATGCCTTAGATTCCGCCGCGGGTGGCAATTTTCTAGATAAGATGCCTCGTGATGGCTTTAGCCCATTTTAGAAAATAGTAAAATCCAAAAAGTGCGTATTTCTAGGAAGTCGTCCTATTGATTCAAGAGCGTATTTCGAATGCTCCTTCTTCTAATTCTTTCACCTTCCAATAATTATTCGAGATTAACAAATGGCCTCCCTTCTTAAAGACTAAATGAATATTCGAATGAGCCGTTTAGGAGAGAAAGCGATTAGTGAAAAAGAAATGTCTACGACTTGCTACGTTCAAAGCACGTCGAGGAAGTTTGTTCACTTGTGGTTTCTATAACCATATTTTCAACAATTGTCCGTTAACAAGGAACGATTTTTTCCCGTTTTCATCGATAAATTCTTAAATTCCAACAAACCGCCGCCGTTGGCAACTTTGTTCAAAGGAATCCTCCTAATTTGGCAAATCAGATGAGACCACCCGGTTTTAATCAACCAAACGTTCAAAACAACCAAGGAAACCAACCCCGATATCAGGGAAACAATTTCAATTCAAATCAAAACCGTGGAAACAATTTCAATCAAAACCATCAAAACAATCAAGGTCAAGTTTTTCAACCACCAACCAATCAACCACCGGTTTACCAAGTTCCACCATTTCAAGCTCCTACGCCCCAAATTCAAGGTGTTTCGAAAATGGATTTTGAAAACTACGTCAAAGCAAACGATGCGGTGTTGAAGAATGTTCAAAATCAAGGTCAAAATTTGCAGAATCAAATGGCTAATGTTACGAGTTTGTTGACAAGTCTTTGTAATAATTTCAAAAATTCAGTATCTACTTCGAATTCGGGTACTCTTCCAAGTCAAACCGTAACTAACCCTCGTGAGCATGTAAATGCTATCACCACAAGAAGCGGTAAAACTTTGGAAGAACCTTCGACTCCTCTTGTTCCTACACCCGTTGTTTCAAATCCTCAAAAAGAATCCGAACAAAACCCGGAGATGTCAACGGAAAAAGTACAAAATCCAAATTTGGAAAATACCGCACAAATCCCACCTCCAGAGGAAGAAGATTCCATTTTCATTGAAATCCCAAAACCAAAAGCAAAGAAAACCATTAATGTTGAAACTCAAGATCTTAATTTTCCAAAACCAACGTCATATCAATCTAAACTTCCATACCCCGAGAGGATGAAAGTAAGAGAGAACGATAAACCAAGTGCTCAACATAGCCGGTTCCTGAAGATGTTCAAACAACTCCGTTTAGAGATTGGATTGAAAGATGCTCTTGTCGAGATGCCAAAGTTCAACAAATGGTTAAGCTCGTTGCTAAGGAACAAAGAGAAGCTCGAGGAGATCGCCATCACAACTGTGAATGCTGAATGCTCCGCCATCATCATGAACAAAGTTCCCGAGAAGCTCGAAGATCCGAGAAAATTTCTTATCCCATGTGCTTTACAAGAACTTGATAGGACTAGTGCTTTAGCCGATTCCGGAGCTAGCATTAACCTTTTACCTCATTCTATCTACAAGAAACTTGGGCTTGAAGCTTTGACTCCTACTCGAATGACACTCGAGCTTGCCAATCGTTCAATTACTCACCCGATGGGCATAGCCGAGGATGTTGTAGTCAGAGTTGATGGTTTCACTTTTCTTGCGGATTTTGTAGTGGTTAATTTTGAACCTGACCCGAGAGTGCCTATTATTTTAGGAAGACCTTTCCTTCGCACTGCAAAAGCTCTCATTGATTTGTACGAAGAAACATTGACTTTACGAGTAGGAAAAGAAGAACTTGTTTACTATGCCGATAAATCTGAGAAAAACAAGGATAAGAATTTTGTTCACGCCATTTCTGTAATCGATTTCTCAAAAGATGATCCGTTTAGTGGCAGTACCACTACTCATTCTGATGATCCTTCTCCTAGTTCTTCTCCGGTGAAGACTAGTGATAATTTTGAGAAGTTCGCCGATGAACTTGCTCCTCTTGATTCGTTACCACCGGGTAATGATGATTCGACTCTTAAGAAGGACTTGCATGAAGAGAATTTTCAGATCCACTCAAATCTCTTTTTGGAATTGGTTGACAGTTCAAATCTAGCACCATAAATAAATACTACTTTTTTGATGAAATGGAAGAAGATGTCGAGATCAAAAATTCCAACGTTTTCGATGAGCCAGTTTTACTTAACACACCTTTGTCCGATAAGGTTGAGTGTTTTGCTCCAGAAGACAATAATGATGAGATCGATGCTTTTCTAGCTATGGAAGTTTCTTCTAATTTTGAGGAAGGTTATTTTGATTCAGAAGGAGACATAACTTTTCTTGATAATCTGCTTAGTGATGATGATTCCCATAATCTCGCTTCCGAAGTGATTTCCGAGCATGAACCAGAACAAAATGAATCCTCAATTACTTTTTCTCCAAGGAGTGATCCTCTTCACCATGAGTTCGCCGGTGAACTTTTAACACTTCCTTCGAGGAATGATCGTGAATTTGAGGAATATCTTAGTCTTATGACAGTGCTTTATGAGATTTCAACTTCCCAGTCACAGGAAAATGTTCATGCTAATCAAAGTTCAGTTATCGAGTCTCTTCCCGTATCTCCTATCCCCGTTGAGGATAGTGAGCCCGCTCAAGAAGAGATCGATATTTTCCTTGTTCCAGATGATTTAATTCCACCAGGTGTTGAGAATGATGATTCCGAAGATGAAGATAATGAGTTACCTAACCTTGACCATCAAGATGATCCGTCAATTCCTCGTCCTCCACCAGAAAACCCACCGGGATGTTGAGTAAATATGTTGACCCGATGTGGGTATTTTGTATAACCAAAGTGTTTATGGGTGTTTCTAAACCGCATGATTTTATGGCCGATATTTTACCCACCCTTCCCACCCTTATGTCCAATTTGACCTTCATTCTCTTTCTTTCTTCATTTCTCTCTTTCAGGAGTGAAGACACTATTTTTGACCCCGGCATCTTTACTTAGAGCCGGTGGCTTCTCATCGGGATGGAACTTTCATGTGCTTTAATGTTTGTCCAAACATTAATGAAAGCCCGATTGAGATTTTCTCTTCCATTTGCTCTCCCTAAGGACGTATTAATTCAGGGATCGAGTCGAGCTTGTGACTCGGTGACCAAAAACAAGCCGCTTCGTGGGAGTTCACCCCATGCTTATCCATTTTCTTTTTATTTTTTTTAAATAATGTGCTGTGATGTGTTGTGGCTATCATCTTCCAGTTTCTTGTTGTTTGTTTGTTCTTGTGCATTTTTGCAGGATTGACCTAACAATTTCTGAAGACTCTCGTGTCCGGTGTTGTATCCCGTTTCACTCGAGCTTCTCATCCTTTGTGTGAGATTAGTTTGGGGAGATCCGATATCCTTTCATCTTATAGATTCACGTTTATCTTTGCGGCTTAGATTTTCGTAGAACCCGTCTTTAAACATTGAGGACAATGTTTTATTTTAGTTTGGGGAGGGAATCTATCGATTTGATGTTGCCTGCTTATTGTTTTGTTCTCACGTACCCATTTTCCCACAAAAATAGCAAAAATTTTAAATTTTTAAGATCTTATTTGTAAAAAAAAAATGTTAAGACACGAATGTAGGTTTTTCGTTGGTAAGAATAAGAAGTAATTTTTAACCCGATCATACGTGTAGAGTTCTAGCTTTCTCCCTTAACAATTAATGATGATAGTTTGTGCTAGTCTCATGTAGACTTTAAACATGACTCAAACTTGTATCATTAGTAAATGAGGACTTTTGTGCTAATCTCAAGAAGATTTTAATATGCCGAGTTGGATTTGATTATAGGCTAAGTATTTGCGGAATTTATTTATTAGAGATTTTAAATTGCAAAGAATAAGAGAGGATAGTGTTTGATTACGAATTAGGATTGCTCTAAACAAAGTTTATTTGGGAAAACTTTAAAGGCTTATTAGAATTACCTTGTGGTTTTTTTCTTCCCCGGAGTTCTTAAAATGATTAATTATACGTGTTCTTTTTAATTTTTACAAATTAGAGTTTTACTCTTAAATATCTATATCATAACATATTCACGAGCAAAAGCTTGTACTACTGATTAGCTGTGAAGTCAAACATCGTTGGTAAATAAGAATCTTAGTTCAAGTCTATACTTTGGTTTTCTAAAACGAAATTTTTCTATTTGCAAAAATAATGTGTTAAAAAAAATCTATAAAAATGTAGTTGGTGAATAAAAAGGATGCAAGTTATAAATCTTTAGTGTTAATAATTAATATACAAACTCCATCGCAATAAAGTACATGGGCATTTGTCGGTTCGCTCCCGATGTGACATCGAAAGAAAGGGTGGAGAATACACCTTCCAAGCAGAATAACTTATCATAGATAATGTAATATTTTAGGGGTGGTATCTTTTAATATAGTACACGTGTCTTGTCGAAGCGTGGGCCCGATGTGTCGTCAATCAAGAAAGTGTACTGATTCCTAGCCTATAAATGTAAATAGAAATAATTAATGTTGCAAGTTAGAATAACAAAATAGTGAAGTTGTCATTTCCTCTTTAAACCACTAGGTACTTCTTTTGAACTAAAGGTTTGCAAAAGTCTACAAGACTTTTCATCGGGAGGTTCATTTGCGTTTCCGATTTGGATTCTCCGGATGACGGTTCAAAAGCCTTAGGCACATAACCGACGACGGTGGGAGCATTAGAGAAGAAAGGTCATTCCCTCGGGGCAAGTGAAACCACCACACGCGCCTCCCCCAGAGATCTTAGCCAAGGGGGTTTTTGTTTTTGCTTTGAGTTGTGCTTTGTAAGTTAGTAAATATTAGCCATAATAAGGCCAATGTGTAAACGCCATGGTCATATTTCAACTATCTTAATCTATGTGGGATTTAATGGTTTAAATTAATTTGTAGCACACCACACTTAAATATATGATACTATGTCGGCGATAGAGAAATGTCACAAGTCCGGTAATTATAATGTAGTCTTGCATCATAGTTTCATAATTAGCAGTGATTCTTATTTTTAAGTCTTAGCATGGGAGAAGTGAAAATATCGGGAATGATGAAGTTATCTTTTAGGACACATAATTGTGTTTTGTTATAATGATCCTTAAAGTTACCAATGTGGTAAATTGGAATAAATACAATACTTTTTGTCAACGCACGATGAGTTGTAGTTTAGAGGTAGTCTAATTATCAAGAAAAATCATAAAAAGAGAAAAAGTTTTGAATTGGGGAATTCGGGTATTTATATAAATTGTGATTCATGTTCTCGCTCTCTCTACAAAAAATCTTTGACTTACTTTTTTCAAAGTTTTAATTTGGGGAAGTGTTCGAGGTATTTGGGCTATAAGGACATTGTGAATTTTGCAGTGAGGACACGCCTAATCGTTTTAGTTTGGGGAGAATTTTGATAAGTGTAAATAACATACCCGTTTTTGTACCTAAAATATAACCCAATTACCCAATAAACATGCTAAAAAATGGCCAAAAATATACTTGTTCTTTGGGTCCTGTCAGAGACATAGTAACGGATATATCAAAATTACACAGAAAAGCCGTCGCAAAAAACGGAGCCAATACAACGAGCAACGAGGAACGGCAAAAGCAACAGGAAGCCAAAGATTCAATTCTCAGTCAACAAAAGTCAACCAATAAAAGACAAACACTCAAAATGTTTCAAATCAACCCTCCAAGTTACCAAAAATCACACAAGTGGTCCTTAAACCTAAATGGGCCATACCCGGATCCAAAAGCCCAAAACCCTAAACCCATTCCCCTTTTATAAAACCACAAGGGCCATTCTTGCCAATTTTCCAAAGTTCCTTTTACCTTTACACTTTTATAAACCAAAGACAAGGACCAAGTTTGCCAAATGCCCAAAGTTTAAAACAAATTACCTGTTTTCAGTTATAAAAAAGACGCCAAGGGGGTTTTTACTGTTCATCATCGTTCCCACTTTACCACACACTCATACCAAAGGGCTTTTCATAATTAAGGGGTACAAACGACTATTCAAGTGATCATAAAGATAATGGCAGGGAGAAATAAGTCAAATCAAGAGCCCTTATTGGTTTTCGCAAGCTATCCAGCCGCGTGGATGTAGAGAAAGCACAAGGAGTGACGGGTTTTTACTCTATTATCACTCACACAACTAGCACAAGCTGTCACATCCTAAAAGATATGACCAGCTTGGGCAATCCGTGTGAGTATAATTTGATCAATCGGTCCTCAAATTCACTAACCTAATGTTGAAAGGAATGGATGGTGATGATTGAAAGGGGCGTGGGCAGTAAGGAAGGCCTAGAATGTTCATCAACAGGCTATAAATAGCCTCACTATCACACATACACACTATCTAGTTTTTAGGAATAGCTTGGTAGTTTTTAGATTAAAAAAATTAGTTATTGTTATTTTCCTTTAAAAATTCATTTGTATTTTCTTTTGGTTAATGTATCAAGTCTTATTTTATCTTGTTTTTAAACTAATCTGTCATCATTTAGCAATTTTATTTTTTTTTTTCTTTCACTCATAAAGCTTCTCAATTCGTCTCAAATGATAAGGCTATATATCAAAGCTTCTAAATAAGCTCTTATTAGTCTCTAAGCTTATTAATGAGCTCAAATCTCACTGAATCATACCTTAGCTTTTTAGTAAACAGCTTAAATTCATTATAACCTTTACTTTTGGAATTGTGAGTTATGGAAGACGGATGGTCAATTGTGGAAGGAATCTCAAGGATTTTTATGGCTTATTTCTAATAAGCCAGGAGCTGTTGATAAGTTCAAATTGAGCTATAGTTCTGTTTAGCTGAAGCTAAAGGTTAGTTTTCATTTAACTTCTTTCTGTCCTTTAATTCCTAGTTAAACTAGTGCTTAATAGTGTTGATTTTGGTTTATTAGTTAAAATTGTTTGCGTATTAGTGCTTATTTACACTTATTATTGTTCATTAAATGCAATTGTTTATATGTTCTTGCTTTAGTTAGTTTAGATATGCTTTAGCTTAGTTGTACTTTAAAATCAGTTTTCCGTTTTTTTGTTATTTTAAATTCATAAAAACCAAAAACATTTAGTTAGCTTAGTATAGATTCTTTTGATTGTTGCTTATTTTGTGTTAAAATCATGTTTGTCAAGTTGGTTTAATAGCTAAAATACCATCTGGTCTTTGAAGTTTGTTTAGGACGATTTAAATTTCATTAAGGATGTTCTTATATCTGTCTCAATTTGAAAGGGGTGTTTGGGTTAACCATGTGCGATATAGAGAAAAAAGTAAAAGGTTTTTGTGCCAAACCATTTGAAATTAGCTTGATTCATTTAAAATACATTAGGAAAAGAGTTTTTAACAGTAGTTTGAAAAATTTTAAAAGAGTTTGAGGCTTATTTTTAAGTGTTCCTGAAAAGGGAATTTTTTTTTTTTAGTTTTCACTTGTGCAAATTTGGGAACCTAAGCCATCTAAGGTTTGATGTTCTAGCTTGATTAGAGTCTGTCACACTCAAACAAGATGTGTGAGTGCAGGTAACCTCACTAGGTTACCTGTACATTTGGTTTGGCTAATTTAATATTGCATCAGCAGTACTAACATCAGATAGTACGCTGAGTTTTGAGCTTCATTTTAGCTTTTAATGTCTAGGGTCTAGGTTTTAAATTCAAGTAGACCCTCTTAGTTAAAACATAGCTCCCTATATAGTTTAGCCTTAATTTATTTTCCTAGCTTATTTTTAGGAGCATTCTAGCTTTAAAGCTTTCAATAAAAAATCTTCAAAAACACCTAAACCAAAGTCAGTAACAAAAGATTATCTTTTAAAATCTTAATTTCTAGCTTATAGATTAGGTTTAATCATTAGTTTAATAGCTTAACAGCACTTGATTACACTAATACCCCCAAACCCACCCGCCAACACCCCCCCCACCCCTCCCCTCCCCCACAAATCGCTTAATGTGTTCTTTTTGCTTAAATAGATTTGAGCTTTTTTAACAGTTTCTCCCTGACCTTTAGCCTCTTTCCCTCATCTCATATTTTCAGTATACGCTTAATGTGTTTCAGCTTAGTAGCCCCTTTCATTTCCTAGCTTTGTAACATTCCAAGTGTGTGTCCCTCCCCTCAGCACCCACCCAAGGCCCCCCATCTCCCCACTTCGGTATGCCCACAACTCCCCCCACATGCCCCCCTACCCACCCTCCCACCCTCTACCCCCCCCCAAGCAGTCCCCCCACTCTTTCACCAACCCTCCCCCGTGCGCTCTATGTAGGATCAAGCTAAAGCAAGCTTAAACACCAAACTTTCTTGTGATCAGCTTTTTATTAAGCTGTTTTTTTTTTTTTTTTGAGACCTTAATTTTAGTTTCAGCTTATGCTTGTTTTGTTTAAAAATGTTAAAAAACATGTCTTTCTCCTTGTTAAATTTTAGTAATTAGGTTTTTGGCACCCAAAAAGTGGAAAATAATAAATAAGATGAATCGCTCTCTCAAAAAAAAGGGGTTGTGTTGCACTCGCTTTTAACCCACGACCTCACATCTTACATTTAACCAAAGGTGTTAACCATCATTGCTACACTTAGCTATAGTACAGTACCTTTTCCCATATCTAAATCTTGTACAACTTTTTCATTTCCTTTATAAATGATAAAGCCGTTAGACTTATGTTTTATAGGCTTATTGTGTTATTGTTAAGATGTTAGTTTTGTTTATTATTTTTCCTTTGTTCTTTGTTGAATCATAGTACTTTTTCTTGGAATTTTCACATTATTTCCAATCATTGAGTTTCATTATTAATAGTTTTTCGAAGGTTTTGCCCCCATATTCGTTAGAAAACTAATCCGCCCCCTTTATAAATTAAAAAAGCGCCCGCTCACTCGCAAAAATTACAAAAAAATAGTTTTTAGTTTTATAAAAAATAGCTTTAGGTTTACATTAAGAAAAATCATTTTCACCACTTTTAGATTTTAATTTTAATTTTTGAGCCTTTAATTTTAAGTTTAAAAATAGGATTTTAATTTTAAAAATAGTTAAAAATAGTTTTTTGAGTTTTTATGTTATTTAAGACTTTTCTAAGTTTAAAAACCATTTTTCTAAATTTCTAGGACTTAATTTGCTATTTTTTAGGATTTAATTAGACTTAAATAGTTTTTAATTCATAATAAATTCAAAATTAATCAAAAAAATATTTTTCTTTTTCTTAAAATTTTATTTTGTCCTATTTTAGGTTTAGAAATTAAGTTTGCATTTTTAGGGGTTAATTTTAGTGTACTTGCTTATTTATCGCGTTTAATTCGTTTTCCGTTAATTGTTTAAGTGTTTAATAGCTTTTAATTGTTCATTTTAATTGTTGCTTTTATTTAGTAGTTATAGATACTCAAAAATATCCTTTCTATTATTCAAATCATAATCCAAACTAAAACGCGGTTTTAATTTCACAAGTCGTTGGGGAAACGACCCGGGTGATCATACTTCCCGGTTAAATATATGTATTATATATTATATATATATATATGTCTTTTAAGAGTGAATTTTCCTTAGGGAATTTTCTTAATTTCTCTTGTGGTAATATATCGTATATTTTATAGTGTATAAAATTCTACATCATACCTGCAAAGCTTGTTTTGATAGTAAGCCTTTTCGATTGAAGCTACTTCCTTGCCTTCTTTTTTCTTAGTTACCTCCTTTGTTCTTCCCTTGTCATCTTTAGCAACAGCGTTTTTGGCCCTTGTCCTCCATATCCATACATGAGTCAACCAACGGTATGCATAACTCTAACGAAACCCAATGAGATATTAAGGTCGCACATTATTTCTAATCTAAATGACTTCTAGACTACGTCACCCTACCCCCCCCCCACACTCCCCCATCATCCTTTCACCCCCCGTATTTGGCAACTTTCTCTCACCCTGAGTCAAGACACCCCTCCCCCATGACCCCTCGCGACCCCCAACAAAGATCCTCCACCATTCTCATCTTACAAGACTTTAGACGTAGGTAACTGTAGTGTTTTCCGGTCGCGCACCAACACTAAATGCAGATCATTGGAAAAGGTACAATCACTCATAACTCTTTCACCATTCATGATGTTAGTCACGTAGAAAATTTAGGATTTAACTTACTTAATATAGGGCAAATATGCGATAAAAAATGCAAAGTGCTATTTAGTGAAACCAGTAGCGAAATAATTAATGACGGTATTACCATAGGAAGAGGAATTAGGAAAAAGGGTCTTTACATAATGAAAATGGGAAACTCTCCAAAAGATAGTCTTTGTCTAACCTCAATAGATGATACTTCGACCTTATGGCATCGAAGATTGGGTCACACCAATATGCGACTTATACAATCGCTATCATCTAAAGAGCCTGTTAGGAATTTGCCTAAACTAAAATTTGAAAGTCATTTTTGCGGTGCTTGTAATATTGGAAAACGAGTACACATAAGTCATAAACCTAAAAATATGGTTTTCAACCACTAAATGTCTAGAAATTTTACACATGGACTTGTTTGGTCCATCGGTCGTCCAAAGTTACGGAGGAAACTTCTACACATTGGTCATCGTCGACGACTACTCAAGATATACATGGACAAGATTTTTAAAACACAAAAATAAAGCTTTTGACCACTTTGAAATATTAAGTAAAAAGATTCAAATTCAAAAGGGTTGCCCCATTATATTTATTCGTACGGATCATGGTCGGGAATTTGATAATGAAGTACAATTTGGAGCTTTTTGTGATGCTAATGGTATCACTCGTAACTTTTTGGCTCCACGTACTCCACAATCAAATATGGTAGAACGTAAAAATTAGACTTTGCAAGAAATGAGTAGAACAATGCTTAATGAAAAATCAATTCCTAAAAAAATTTGGTGTAATGCCGTCGACACCTCCACTTATATCTTAAATAGGATTCTTATTAGACCTTTCCTTGGAAAAACTCCTTATGAGATTTTTAAAGGTAAAAAGCCCTCTTTGGAATATTTCAAAGTTTTTGATAGTAAATGTTTTATCCTTAACACTAAAGCCTATCTCACAAAATTCGACCCTAAACCTACCGAATGTATATTCCTCGAATATTCACCTAATAGTAAAGCTTACATTATTCTAAACAAGGAAACCATGAGAATCGAAGAATCTCTTAATGTAAAATTCGACGAAAGTCCTCCTCATAAGTCACCACTTTTAGAAGATGATGATGTGCTTGAATGTGAAATTATAGATCTCAACTTCAAAATCAAAGCAATTTCTTTTGTTTTGTATCCTCCGTAGAACCCAAAAACATAAAAGAAGCCATACAAGACGAAAGTTAGACTATGGCTATGCAAGAAGAACTAAATCAATTTAAAACAAATGACGTTTGGAGTCTTGTCCCTCCTCCCAAAAACCAAACTATCATAGGTACAAAATGGGTCTTTAAAAACAAACTAGATGAAAATGGTGTTGTGTCCAGAAATAAAGCTCGACTTGTTGCTCAAGGATACAATCAACAAGAAGGAATAGATTTTGATGAAACCTATGCTCCCGTAGCAAGATTAGAATCTATAAGAATCCTTCTTGCATATGCTTGTGCACATGACTTCAAGCTTTATCAAATGGATGTCAAAAGTGCTTTCCTAAACGGTTTTATAAATGAAGAAGTCTATGTCGCTCAACCCCCCGGATTCATTGATTTTGAAAAACCTAACCATGTCTTTAAACTCAAAAAGGCTCTTTACGGTCTTAAACAAGCACCCAAAGCTTGGTACGATAGACTCAAGGCCTTTCTTCTTGACCACTCATACACCATGGGCTTGGTAGATAACACTCTATTTACCAAGAAAAAGGATTCACATATCATCATCGTCCAAATCTACGTGGACGACATCATCTTCGGATCAACTTGTCAAGACCTATGTGATGATTTTTCAAAAATCATGCACGACGAGTTTGAAATGAGCATGATGGGTGAATTGAATTTTTTCCTTGGTCTATAAATCAAACAACTAGAAGATGGAATCTTTTTCAACCAATCTAAATATGTTAAAGAAATGCTCAAAAAATTCAGTCTCGAAGACTCTAAACATATCAAAACTCCTATGTCATCCGAAACCAAACTCACTTGAGATGAAGACGGTGAATCCATTGATGACACTAAATATCGTGGGATGATTGGTAGCCTCCTCTATCTAATGGCTAGTCGACCGGAGATCATGTTTAGTGTTTGTCTATGCGGCCGTTTTCAAGAAGCTCCAAAAACTTCCCACCTTGAAGCAGTAAAAAGATTTTTTTATATATTAAAGGAACTACTCACCTAGGATTATGGTATCTCAAAGGAACGAGAGTAGAAACCATCGTCTATGCTAACTCTGATCATGCGGGAGACTATGTCGATCACATAAGTACAAGCGGTGTGTGCATATTCATGGGATGTTGCCTCACATCGTGGTTCTCTAAGAAACAAACCGACCTAGCCATCTCAACCACCGAAGCTGAATATGTTTCCGCCGAAAAAGCTTGCCAACAAGCTTTATGGATGAAACAAGCTCCAATAGACTATGACATAAACCTAGATGACATACCCGTCCTTTGTGACAATAAATGTGTCATTGACCTAAGTAAAAATCCCTTCCTACACTCTCGCACAAAACATATAGAAATCCGATACCATTTCCTTCGTGACAATGTCCACAAGGGAAATATCTCCATTAAAAAGGTCTCCTCCGAAGACAATATAGCCAATATCCTGACCAAGCCTCTCAAACATGAATCCTTCAACCTACTTAGACTAGGTCTTGGGCTTATGGAACCTAATGCCTAAAGGTAAGATTTCTAACCTTCCTATTTCTCTCTGAGTCTTGAAATCTATTTACTAAATCAAAAAAAGAAACATTCAGGGAATTTCTTTTTACTATATATATATATATATATACGCATTATATAAACTACTATAGGTACTCATTTTTTTTCTTTACCTTTCATTTTTATCAAATAAAACCCGAACGCATTCTTACAATTCTTACAAATCTGCATTGTTTAATACAAAAATAAAAACGTTTTTCTCATTTGCATCTCATTTGTCTCTTGAACGTCTATAAAGAAACACATGGTCAATATGTCATTTCAAACACGTTCAATTGTAGCTACACCAAAATAAGGAGACTTTGGGCTATCTCAAGTATATCTATTTTTTATATTTTTTTGGGTCGAGATAACCGCACCTCCAACATCATATCATGTACTAGAAAATATTTTTTTTCTGCAGACGCCGGTTCCCTTGGTTTTTCTAAGTCGGTTCTCTTTTTTTAGTGGAACCGGCAAAACCGGTGACACTGTACTACAATTAATTTAAATACGAATTTCAAACTTCTACCACAACAAATTCCCACCAAAACTAATCTATCAGCTCCTAGGCTTTAGAAGTTGACTCTAGGAAAATCTAATGATTAGATTTTCACTAAGATATCAAGTAATGCACTAAATCTAAAAAAATTTCTCTATAAAAAGGCTTGATCCAAACACTAGTTATCATATCATTTAAGAAACATTGAAAATGCCTAAAGAAAGGAAACTTAACCTTAAGCACACCGCTAGGATTAGTGTTCATCCTTGTTGTTTCTCTAACCCTCGACCAATGTCACCTCCCTATCATACTCTATCACCACCCATCGATTATCAAACGGCTCCTCTATTAACCCCAAATACTTCACCACCACTTTCCCTTATAATTTCTCCGGGAATCTCACCAAGAAAAGTCTTACTTACTCCAAAGTCAACACCACCACCCTTGACCTCTCCTCCACCAGCTCCAACCCAATTATCCAAACACTCCTCACCATTATCCATAAACTTAGATCCCATCGAACTTTTGTTTTCCACTCCTCTCCCTTCTCCCTAAACTTTCTTTGACACACTAGAAGATCTTCCTCCTAAAACAACAAACCCTCCACCACCTAGACCAACCTTTGACTCCATTGAGTGCTTGGCCAATGAACCTCCACCCCTTCTGGCTATGGAACCTCCTCTTCCACCATTGCTACCACAACCTCCTACATTTCCCCCAAATCTCCTTTAAACTTCCCACCACTTTCGCCATTAGGATCCAACAATCCTTTTCCTTTGCTAACTCATGAGATGTTTTATGAACATTGCCAACGCACCCACGTTGTTGTAGACAATCTTTGGGAGAAATGCGAATCATTCTCAATCACATACTAGACCACCTCAACGTTCTTGTGCATAATTACTAGTCTAGGAAATTAGAAATAAGAATAAATCATATTTCGTTAAGAATCTCTTGTCTTCCTAATGTTATGAATGTTGTAATTCGAAATTAATCAATGTTATATTGCTTGTCTTGTTATTGTATGTTGTTAATAATTTATTTGCTCAATTTTTTTTAAAGAAACCCATATGTTTGACTTTTGAGGTCAGCCGGTTCCATTCAAGGAACAGAACCGCGGACACCGGTTCTACAATAGGCACGTAGTAATTCCACTACATCAACAAAGAAACTTGTCAAAAGGAGTGAACCTATAAGGAATTGCATCATTGGGCTAGCAAATAATAAAACATGGGAGATGATTGTTAACAAAGAATTTGGAGTTAAAATGAAGAGGTGAATGACCAGGTCAATGAGATCAAGGAGCAGGTCAAGAAAGGTAAAAGAAAGATGGGTGATTAAGCATTATGTTGGTGTTTTATCAGTAATGTAAAGTAATTGTAGATTTAGGGGGTTAGTTTGGTACTTAAAGTGGGGGTTGTTTGGCACTAAGTTTTAAGTTAATTTTTTATGAGATTTGACAAGTTGTGTTCTTTTGTGTGTAATTAGTGATGGTGGTTATATACATGATAAAAACTAATGTTTTCCTAGCTATGACTGCCTTTTTTGCACTTCACTGGTGAGCTTGGTTGATAAATTTAAGGTCTGTGATAAATGAGTTTTTATTATGATCTGCTGGTTGCTGTCATAGTTTCATGTGTTCATTGGTTGTGTTGTTTTAGTCATGGTCTGTCATTTCTCCGAGGGACGCCTTATATGTTTTACTATCAGGATTCACATACTTGGCTCCACTAGAACAGATGATATATCAATAGAGTTTTAGTAACTTAAAAGTTAAACTCATCCCAGTTTAAACCAACTATCTTTAGATAAACATGGAAAAGTCTTGGATGGAAACTAATAGGACCAACAGATCTTATATTGATGGAGTAGCAACGTTTATTGATTATGCAGTACACAACTTGCAGAAGATGAGTAACATCGACCCACCAGGTAATAAACAACATCTTATAATGCCATGTCATTGTACCAAATGTTTAAACCACATAGATCATAAAGTGGAGGAAGTGCGGTTCCATTTATTAAAAAAAGGGATTGATCTAAGCTACACAAAGTGGAGTAAACATAGAGAAATGGATGAGCCATCAATAAGTGCCCCAAAACCTGTTAATGCTACGGATTTTGCTTCAGATATTCCAATAGATGGCCAAGCAATAGTAGAAATGATTAATGCTACAAAAGATAATTTTGATGAGGATGACCTTGTCAAGTTTCAAGAACTATTATTAGACGCAGAGAAGCCTCTTTACTAAGGATGTCCTGACTTCAAGTTGTCCGCAATAGTTCAACTACTCAACTTGAAGGGTAAGTACAGATGTTCTGATAAGTTCTTTAGTGAATTACTAGAATTGTTAAAAAAGATGCTACCTGCTGGTAACGAAATGGTGGAAAAAACTTATCAAGCCAAAAAAATTATGAAATTGATGGGATCAGGATACAAAAAGATACATATATGTATCAACAACTGCCTTCTTTACTGGAAGGATGACAAGGATTTGACTGTGTGTCGAACTTGTGGGATATCAAGATGGAAGGTGGATAATAAGACACATAAAGTGTACGAAAACATTCCAGCAAAGGTAATGTGGTACTTTCTAGTTATACCAAGACTGCAACGACTATTTAAGATACAAAGTATTTCAGAAGATTTAAGATGGCACGCGACACGAAGGATAACAGATGGTGTGTTACGTCACCCCGCAGATTCACAGGCATGGCGTACCATAGATGAAAAATTCCCCGAAATTACTGAAGATCCAAGAAATCTACGGCTAGGAATATCAGCTGATGGTCTGCATTTTTATGGCAGTATGCTGTCTCTGCGTGTTTGGCTTTGGGTTTGCACGTTTTGCTGTTTAAGAATGTTTGGCGTTTTGGGGTTGCAGCTTGGTACAACTTATATAGTCGAATAAGCTACTTCCTAGCTTATTTAATTTGGGCTTAAGCTCATAAACTGCTTAATTCTGCTTATTAAACTGCTTAATCTTGGCTTTAAATCTGCTGATAAGTTGATATAGATAAGGGGTGTTTGGTTTTCGGTTTTCAAAATACAAAAATAATAATTTAAAAAGGAATCACGCCCAGCAAGAATCGAACCCGCGACCTCAAAGATAGAGGTCAAGCGGGTTACCATCTCAGCCAGGAAACCTATTCATCATAGGAAGAAGAATATATTAATTTATGCTTAATATATTAGTTTAGGCTTAATCACATTTGGGATATATAGTTTCGAGTTTAGCTTTTTTTTAAAAACCTAAGTAGTTTAGGCTTAATAACGTGACCATATGTACTGGTTTTTTGCTACACTTAAATAATGTGTGACAAAACTTGAGTCCATGATTTAGACACATAAACAAATACTTCATGTGACCATATATGACATTATGAATTTAGACACACAAACACTCAATGTGACTAATATGAAATTTAATGATAACCGATTTCACATTTTGCTCTAAATAATAGCCACATGAATACTTCACGATGTGACTGTTATGAATATATTGGTCACATATAATCACCTTAAATGTGGCCATAAACATAATTTAGTCACACATTTGTGATATGTTGTGGCTATTGTAAAGGCATATAGTCACATGATCGTGCTAGAAGTAAATGTGACTATACACATTAGCTTTTGGCAAGCTAACACAAACTAAACTTTAAACACACATATTAAGTTACGTGACCATATGTACTGGATTTTGGCTACACTTAAATAATGTGTGACAAAACTTGAGTCCATGATTTAGACACATAAACAAACACTTCATGTGACCATATATGACATTATGAATTTAGACACACAAACACTCAATGTGACTAATATGAAATTTAATGATAACCGATTTCATATTTTGCTCTAAATAATAGCCACATGAATACTTCACGATGTGACTGTTATGAATATATTGGTCACATATAATCACCTTAAATGTGGCCATAAACATAATTTAGTCACACATTTGTGATATGTTGTGGCTATTGTAAAGGCATATAGTCACATGATCGTGCTAGAAGTAAATGTGACTATACACATTAGCTTTTGGCAAGCTAACACAAACTAAACTTTAAACACACATATTAAGTTACGTGACCATATGTACTGGATTTTGGCTACACTTAAATAATGTGTGACAAAACTTGAGTCCATGATTTAGACACATAAACAAACACTTCATGTGACCATATATGACATTATGAATTTAGACACACAAACACTCAATGTGACTAATATGAAATTTAATGATAACCGATTTCACATTTTGCTCTAAATAATAGCCACATGAATACTTCACGATGTGACTGTTATGAATATATTGGTCACATATAATCACCTTAAATGTGGCCATAAACATAATTTAGTCACACATTTGTGATATGTTGTGGCTATTGTAAAGGCATATAGTCACATGATCGTGCTAGAAGTAAATGTGACTATACACATTAGCTTTTGGCAAGCTAACACAAACTAAACTTTAAACACACATATTAAGTTACGTGACCATATGTACTGGATTTTGGCTACACTTAAATAATGTGTGACAAAACTTGAGTCCATGATTTAGACACATAAACAAACACTTCATGTGACCATATATGACATTATGAATTTAGACACACAAACACTCAATGTGACTAATATGAAATTTAATGATAACCGATTTCACATTTTGCTCTAAATAATAGCCACATGAATACTTCACGATGTGACTATTATGAATATATTGGTTACATATAATCACCTTAAATGTGGCCATAAACATAATTTAGTCACACATTTGTGATATGTTGTGGCTATTGTAAAGGCATATAGTCACATGATCGTGCTAGAAGTAAATGTGACTATACACATTAGCTTTTGGCAAGCTAACACAAACTAAACTTTAAACACACATATTAAGTTACGTGACCATATGTACTGGATTTTGGCTACACTTAAATAATGTGTGACAAAACTTGAGTCCATGATTTAGACACATAAACAAACACTTCATGTGACCATATATGACATTATGAATTTAGACACACAAACACTCAATGTGACTAATATGAAATTTAATGATAACCGATTTCACATTTTGCTCTAAATAATAGCCACATGAATACTTCACGATGTGACTGTTATGAATATATTGGTCACATATAATCACCTTAAATGTGGCCATAAACATAATTTAGTCACACATTTGTGATATGTTGTGGCTATTGTAAAGGCATATAGTCACATGATCGTGCTAGAAGTAAATGTGACTATACACATTAGCTTTTGGCAAGCTAACACAAACTAAACTTTAAACACACATATTAAGTTACGTGACCATATGTACTGGATTTTGGCTACACTTAAATAATGTGTGACAAAACTTGAGTCCATGATTTAGACACATAAACAAACACTTCATGTGACCATATATGACATTATGAATTTAGACACACAAACACTCAATGTGACTAATATGAAATTTAATGATAACCGATTTCACATTTTACTTTATCTTTAGTTTTCAATGAAAATACCCGCACAGACATAGTGTAATCATCCGCAACTGTTAGGAAATAACTATAACCTTCTCTAATGGTAACCCTAAAATGGACTCACACATCTAAATGAATAATAACGACCTAGACCTATAGCTTATGTTCACTTAAGGAAATGGTCCCATTTGTTTGTTTTGCCTTAGTAGCAAACCTAACAGGATCATTGCTAAGAGCACTATCTAAATCCAATTCTCTTTTAAAACAGTTAGAACTTGGTCAGATGTGTGACCAAGCCTATTATGCCAAATACATGTAGAAATGTTACAACTAATAATACTTTCATTAACAAGTTTTTTACCTTCATTAAAGAAATACAAACCACCTTTTTCGCTACCAGTCCCCATCAAGGACTTTTGTGTTAAGTCCTGAATTAAACATTTTGTTTCATTAAAGCAAACATTAACCTTATAGTCCATAGCCAACTTATGAACATACAAAAAACTCAAATGATATCCATGCACAACCAAAACATCTTTAATAACAAGTTTCTTATAAAGTTTGTAATTACCAAATTGCATAACCTGTGCAACAATCCCATTGATGTGCGACAGTTATGTTTAAATGAGTTACATCAATTACATTAAACAAGAGTTTGGCACAAAATGTGATGTGTTAGCTAGCACCTGAACCAATGATCCAACCAATATAAGCACTATATATGCATATTTTGGTAATGAAATTAAACAGTCTACAAGTCATAAAACTTATTACAACATTATGACAACCAAAATTACCTGCAACATTAGCCTAAACATCGCTAGATTCACCTGAACCGCTTAAAAAATTCACCAACCTGTGATATTAATTAGTATTAAAGGTATGTGTAATACCTTTAATATAATCAACCTTATTAGGAGTCACATTATTCACATATTGATTAACATCCTTTTCATAAAACCTGATGGATATCCCACCAACTCAAAACACCTATCAATGGTGTGTCTTATCATGTTACAGTTTTAAGATATAGGATTTGACATCCTGACAAATCTATTATTCTAATTATTTCTACCTGCAACCCAGTTATTTGACTTGGCTGCAAAAGCATAAGGTCTAGTTTTACTAGTTCTAGTATTAACATGACTCTGCCTATGTGATTCATCCCTAGACAAAGTAGCAAAAGCAGATTTA
>BQNB010026039.1:0-59003 GCA_026074375.1 Tanacetum coccineum
TCAATTTGGTAGCAATATTGCTACTGCTTTGATTTATCTTTCCACTGGCAGAGTTTATAATTTTTCAAAACTAATTTTTGATGGAATAGTGGCAAACTTAAAAAGCAAAACAAAGTTTTTGATGTATCCTCATTTTTTGCAACTGATTTTGGATATTCAAACGGAAAACAAAAACCCTTATCTGGCTGTGACCCTGACCAAAACGATCTTTGGGAATATGAAAAGGGGTTTTAGAGGGGCACCAAGACCTTTGTTGCCTGCTATGCTGCTTGTTGCTACTACTAATCCAAATGCAGGTCAAAAACATCCTGATGTGGCTCAATCTTAACCATCATCATCCACAATTCTAGTACTATCTACATCTTTACCACCAGAACAATCTCCACCACTTATGCCTACTCCTATCCCTATATCTACACCTACTCCTATCCCTGCATCTACACCTACACCTATCCCTGAAACTGACCCTGAACCTATGGAGCACACTTTTGAGGAACCATCTCCTACACACCACCACTTCTCACCCCCACAAGAGTATGCCCAATGACAGATGACTGTGTATGATTTGCTTCACTTAGTTCCACAATTAATAACAAGAATTGATAGTCTGGAAAAGGATCTCAAGCAAACCAAGCTGACAATGGGGAGTGCTATTGTGAAGTTTGTCAAGAAGGTGAAGAAGCTGGAAGGTATTTTGAAAAGGAGAAATGTAGTCTTATCAGACTCTTAAGAGGAAGAACCTAAGGCTCAGGGGAGGAAAAGTCAAGATGATCATTGAAGAAGCTGGTTACTCCTTCTAAGACAACTATCAATGCTTCAGGGGAAAGAAGGTTGTCACTAGCCCTAATACATTAGAAGCAGCTAAAACTCTCTCCAGGGTTGCTTCTCAAAAGCCAAAGTCAATAGATAAGGGAAGGAGGTATAAGAGAAGGAAAGAGTCTAAGGGAAAGAAGGTTGTCACTAGCTTAGATTTTCAAGAGGAAGTTAGTACTGGGTATGCTGAAGGAGTTAATACTGGCAGTATTAAAGTTAGTATTGTTAGTGGACAAGTTAGTACTGTTAGTGGACAAGTTAGTACTGACAGTATTAACAAGTCTATTCCCTCCCATGATAAAGTCCAAAGAGAAGGAAAAGCTCCTATGATCATTGAAGAAGCTCCTAAAAAGACTAAGGAACAAATTCTACAAAAGGAAGCTAGTCTCGCAGAAGCTATCAGATTGGATACTTTGGAGAAAGAAGAAGAGGCTAAACAAGTACACTTGGATTCTCTCTTAGCACCAAGACTTGCAGAATAAGAAGAATTAAATGAGTAACAAAAGCAAAGAAGAGCTCAAGTTCAATTTGAAGCTCAGCATTACACAGATGAAGATTGGGATCTTATTAGAGCAAAGATTGAAGCTAATGCAGAGTTGTCAAAGAGTGTGCTAGGAAGTGGCTTACAAGGAGAAGACTTTGAAATTAAGATGGTTGAACTAGTAAATCAAAGGAAGAAACACTTTGCAGAGGAAAGAGCAAGAGCTAAAAGAAATAAGCCCATGACTCAATCACAGCTGAGAACATATATGATGAATTACTTGAAGAATCAGGGGACATGGAAGCTGTCTCAGCTGAAGAATTTAAGTTTTGAAGAAGTAAAAGAAGAATTTGATAAGCTGGTGAAGCAGGTTGAATCTTTTGCACCTATAAACTTTGAAGCTACAAAAGATAGTCTGAAAAGATTTGGTGAAGAACTTCAAACAAAGACTTCAAAAAGACTAAAGAGTGATGAAGCAAAAGATGATGAGTCTACCAAGAAGACTGGAAAGAGGAGGAAACAGATAGCTAGGAAAGGATTACATTCTGACAAGACTGATGAGGATGAATCTGAAGCTAGTAAAGATGCTGATCCTATTTCAGGTACTAATATTCCTATTAATCCTGTTCCTGTGGCTATAAAACCCCCAAGTATAGCTACTTATAAGATCATCAAGCAAGGAAAGGAAGGTGTGTACCAAATTGTTAGGGAAGATGGAACTGATATAGTGTACATAAATTTTGGAGCTATGCTGAAGGACATAACTAGGGATGATCTTACTGAATTATATAGGATTGTCATGAATAGATATGGTATGAATGGACCAGAGGATGAGCTTGAGAAGGTACTTTGGGAATATTTAAAGAATATGTTTGAGGCACCCCTTAGTACAGATCCTATTTGGGTTTCATTAGGTCAACAAAGAATCATAAGTTGGAGATATTATACTACCTGCAGAGTACATTGCTTAAACTTGGAGTCATCAGATATTTATATGTTGAGCTGATAAGAAAATATCCTTTAAGCTAACTGGGCTGAGGAATGTAAAAGGCTATGCTAGATAAAAGCTTCAAGGAGGAAAGACCAGATGAGGATTGTCTACAAACTTTTGAAAAGGATGGAGAAGCAAGCTGGGCATTAGGAAGTAATGTGCGTGTGCATGAGCGAACAACACTTGGTGGAGGTGTCTATGCACTAACACTACAAATGGTTATCAGTCCCCATGTCTTAACAATCATAAGGACTGGTCTATTCGCAGAGAGCAAACGGCTCTTGTTAAAGGACTATTCTCAAATCCGTTAATGCCTGACAATTTGCCAAAAAAATGTATGGTTATCACTCACCATAATCTCTGGTTAGTAAGAGTTGGCTATAGACTCACAAGTTTATGGTTTGTGGTAAAGGCTGTGGAAAAACCATAACTAGTCCATGAGTTAAATGGCTCATGGTAAAGACAAATTGCAAATCTATATTAGATGGTTGACACTTTACCCAAAAAGTGGATGGTAGCATCAGACACACCAAGTTTCATGTACAAAGAGTTGACATGGTCATCAATCCACCATGGAATTTACCTTTTCTAGGTGCCAAAGGATTGACTAGCCCTGAGCAAACGGCTACAGGTAAAGGCATATCAAATCCGTTTATGGCTATAATGGTTTGCCAAAAACCATATGGTATTCAACTCACCAATGTTTCATGTACTGAGAGTTGAAATGGTTTTCAGTCGACCATGGACATGCACCTTTCTGGTGGCCAAAGGACTGACTACTCCAGAGTAAATGGCTAACTGGTAAAGAGACATCAAATCCATTTAAAGTTTCAATGATTCACCTCTCACAGGAGTTAACACACCTGGAAGTGATGAGAATAGTCTGAAACTATACAGAGAGAGAGTGCGTTGCTAATAAATGAAAGGGGTTGCTGAAAAGTTTTGAAGAATGATGGCTGCAAAGATCAAAAAGAGATGATTTGAAGAATTGCAGCTCAAGAATAATTTGAAGAGTTTTATTTACAACATCCTCAGGAAGCTCAAATGAAAGACACTTAAAGAAACTTGAAGTTCACAAGTGAAGATCAAGTTAGGGGAGGATTGTTGGGAAATATATTGTAAAAGACTTAATACTGGTAGTATAACAGTTAAGTCTGGTAGTATTAGTTAGTTCTGGCAGTACTAAGTTAAGTCTGGCAGTACTAAGTTAAGTCTGGCAGTACTATAGTTAGTACTGGTAGAGTGGCAGTACTATAGTTAGTACTGGTCGTATGTAGTTAAGTCTGTTTATGTAACAGAATAGAAGTAATAGTTATCTTAGAGATATTTTAGGAGATATCTTAGGAAAGGATATGTATTATCCTTTCACACGTTTTGTAAAGCCTGCTAGGGTTTTCCTTGGTGTATAAAAGGAACCCTACGACATAGAGTTTCATATATGTAATAGAAGCATTGAAGCTTAAATAGAAATCAATAGCAAAATTAGTATTATTGTTCTTCTTAATTCTTGTGTTAAGATTCCGCATTAACACTTGATATTCATAGTTAGTGTCTCTCACATAGTTGATTTGGATTTATTCAAGTTAGCTATTGTCTTACAAAGGCTATATAGATCCAAGAATAAGGACCTACATACGTAAATAATTATAGCCGTTTATGCTATGTAAGGTTTGATGAGAATTTCCTTTTATAAGGTAATTTTAATCCGTGGTTGAATTTCTATTTGTTTTTAGTGTTTAAGAAAGTCAAAAAATGTATTTTTATGCTCCGAGAGCGTAAATATGTTATTTTTGTATTTTATGACGTTTCCCCGAGTTTTTGTAAGAATCGTGCTTAAAGGTTGTGTTTTACGAGGTTTAATGATTTATTAAACTTTTTAAAGTAAAATTAGTGGGACGGATTTCAAATATTATTAACGTTTTGTGACCCGAGTCTTTGGCCAATTTTACATAAAAGAAATGAAGCTTTGTACTAGTTTTAAAAGAGATTAAGGATGGAGGGACTAGTTTTGCCAAGTTTCCAAAGTTTCTTCCTATAAATAACATCACACACACACACACTTAACACTTTTACAAAAAAAACTCTTCCTTGTCCTCTCCTCCCTCTCTTCGACCGGACACCACACAAACACACACTTTTCTGGCTTATTTTCCGACATGCAATTAAATCAAATTATACCATCTTAATCCTTATTTCAAGAGCTACAAATCCCACTATATAAACCTCACATGCATTAAGTATTGAGGAAGTTAGATTTTTGGTTGGTTCATGTGATTTTTGAGTATAAGGGTGTGTTCAAATTAGTTAGATTATTGTTAATTAAAGTTGGTTGATTGAAAAAGGGTTTGGTTTGGTTTGTTGGGTTCGTCCGATTTCAAGCAACCAAGGGGGAAACAAAATTTGATTTTCTTGATAGCATTGTAAGATTCTAGTTATATTTTGTAGTGATTTAATTGTGGTTATTGCATGTATATGATTATTGCTAGATGATTCTAGTGCGAAAAATATTGAAAGCGTGTTTTGTTATTGACTAAGGTTTGATAGTTTTGGTATAATTATATAGACTAGGTTAAAGGGTCGTATTTTAAATATCAGAGATTATTCCGAAAATGTCGTTTTCAAGGGTTTTGAGGTTGAACCATTGTTTTACCCAGAAAGTTTGACATTGACCGTAGAGTGCGAAAAAAAATTAGGCATTCAAAGCGCGTGTCAAGAAATTTTTAAAATCTATTTTAGGCTTTTGAAAATGATAAAAAAATGTTCTAATGTCCGTTTTGATATAAGGCGGGCCTTGTGACTTGGTATGTGCCTAAATACACATACCTTTGACCTTTAAAACCGGACTTAAATAACCAAAAACGTACCAAAAATACATTGTATTTGTATGTTTTCACTTATATTATGCAGGAAACGGATATCCGACAAAAGGACGAAAAACGAAGCCAAAAATGACAAAACCGAGCACGGAATGGAAGAGCGTGAAAAAGACAAAGTCAAATCAAAGCCAAAGTCAACAAAAGTCAAAGTCAAAGTCAACCCTAGAAAATTCAACAGTCAAAGTCGAAGCCGAAAACGAAGAAATGTTAAATGAGCCACCTGTACCAATCTAATGGGTCGGGTCAGCCCATTTGTACATTAAATGAAGACTTAAAAGCCCAAAGTTTAATAATAAGCCCATTTCCCTTTATACATTAAACCGACCCAATGAACACACAAAAAGCCCAAAGTATACTTAACCTCGTTAGTCTGTTAAGTCCTTTAAGGACTGAAATTGTAAACACCTATAACACTTTGGACGGCCAAAACTGCCAAGTCTCAAAATCTTTACACCACAAGGACCATAAATGTGAACAACTTATATAAAGTGAGGGACTATTCTTGCCATCTTTCTAAAACTTACCCTGCACCCCTAAAACAGATATAAACAACCTAAATTTCCCGCCCAATCTAACTTTTTATCTTCCCCAATAAAATAGGCTGAAAGAAAAAAAATTCGACCTAACCAGTAATAAAGAAAAGATAACGAGAAAGGATAGAGTAAAGAAACAAACAAAAAACAAAAATAAAGAAAAAGAAACAAGGAGTCATACCGAAAAAAAAAGTGGAATGACTTCAGACGCTCAACATAATACCGACCCTCCATACCACCCATAAACAATCGCAACCGGGGTAGGCACCACAGAACCAAACCAACCAAACACACATGTAAAAGCACATAATATTTAATGATATATTATAAAATTTATAAAATATCATATTAAAACCCCACAACAAACTGCTGATCAATTTACGCACCCCCACCCTCACAACACACTAATGTATACACCTTGGGCAATCCTCTTTGCAACCATTGGACATTGAATGAAGACAAGAGATCAATAGACATAATCGTTTGACTTTGGGACCAAGAAAGATTAAGGGCCAAGATCACTTTGGGTTTTACCTCACACAACAAACACAACCAATGAAGCACTCACTGAAGAAACACAGCTCAAGACTAGGTTTTAGTATAAATAGAAGTATTTGTAGCTTAATATTGTCAAATTTTTTTTCAAGTCAAAAAGGCTGTAAACAACATTTGTACTCAATTTTAAATACTACTTGCTATACTGGCATTTTAATATAATGTTATTTAACCTTCTTGTCATTTTATATTACTTACTCTTGATTTTTAAATTATTGGTCATTAACATTATCAAAACAAGTTTTCTTTAAATTATTGTCATTTAAGCTTAAATTGTCTTTTAAATACTGTTTTAAGACTGTATATAAGCTTTTAAGTCATTGAGAGCCTATACAAAAGTTTATTTTATATTCTGTCAAAAAATCCAAAAAAGAATCAAGAATCTGTCAAGCAAAGGATGCAAGGTTTATTACGAGGATGGCCTTGGGTTATAGAGCTTCATGGGAAGCACATAGGAAATGTTTTTAAGCTTTTTGAAAGCTTATTGTCTTGCCATAAGCATATGACCTTTGTAAGTTTCCTTTTTAAATTTTTGCTTATTTTTACTATTCATTTGCTTATTTTGTGCTTATTGTTGCTTATCCTGCTTATTTATGTTCTCTTATTGCTTATTTGTCTTTATTTGTGCTTTGTTATCATTTGTTTAAGTTTTTGCTTTTAAACTGGCATTTTTGCCTTATAATCTGCTTATATCTTGTTTGCTTATTTAACTACTTATTTGTTTTTCCTTTTTGCTCATTCTTGCTTAAATTAGTTTATACACTCATTTGTCTTTAAACCTCATTGCTTAAAACCTTCAAAATCAGCTTAAAATTTGAGTTTAAGAAGATAAAGGGGTGTTTGGCATAGTAGGTCAAACGGGTCATTTTGGTTTAAAAACTGTTGTGGGTCAATTGGTCCTCTTTGGCAAGCCTTTTTAGACTATTTTATATCTGTTTTCAAAAGCTTTTAAGCCTTAAAGGTTGTTTTCATGTTTTCTCTAAGTTGTCTTCAAAACTGTGAGTTGAAATTCAGTCCCAAGAGCTTATTTTATTATGAACTTTAAAACCAGTTCTAAAGCCTTGTTTTAGTGTCTTTTTAGTATCCTAATAGAGTAGTATAGAGTCCTTTTGATTTACACTTGTGTCTTTTCAAATCTGTCATTTTTTTTGGTTAAGTAAATTTTTGTGTCAAACTGCCTTGTTCAATTCTATTTATCAGATAGTAGAAAATGTTTTTAGCTTTTTAAATTTTGAGCATAAGCTCTTTTAGAGTCTATCTCAATCTGTTTTTGCTTATTTTTAATTTTTAAGTTTGTCTTCTTAGCTTAATTTGCGTCTGCACATTGCCATTTTTCTTTAAAGAAAAAAAAACAACCCTGTGCAAACAGCCTCTTTTCTAACCCTTTTTCAATGCTTATTTGTTCTTCAAACTTTGTGTTTTTTGCCTTTTTAGAAAGCCCTTTGGATAGGCTTTAAGACCATATAAGCTTAAGCCATAAGGTTACCTCTTGGGGCTTAAAAATAAGCCCCAAAGAGTCCCCTTGAGGCTATTTGTATGCAATTTTGGCCCATTAGCTTATTTTCCCTTTTCTGCTTATTTGCTTCATTTCCTTGGCTTATTTTGTCTATACTTGCTTATTAGGTTTAGAACACCTAGCTTATTGTTCACAAAAAAGCCAACAGTTAGCTTAATTAGCCTTAGTGTAAAATAGTTAAACTGCCATCTTTAGATGGCTTATTTTTCTGGCTTATTTTTTAGTTTCAAAAAAATTTCTTTTTTTAAAGTTGCTTATTTTGTCTAGTTTTACAAGTTTTTAAAAAAAATAAAGGGTAAATGCTATAGAATACCAAGCTACTTTTCATTTTAACCCGTTTTGAACAACCTACTTTTTTATTACCGATATTACCAAGCTACTTTCAAATTTGTTGTTCAATATGAAAACACTTTCTCAATATAGTTTATCCACGTCGATTTTGTTTTTATTAAAATATCATATTATTTTCACATGTGGCACCGGTTCAATAAACCCGGTGCCTATCCCGGTTCACACTAAACCACCAACCTTTTATAAACCCATAAACCACACTTTATCTCAATCTGATCTTAACATTGATGCTTTTCTTGTGTTTCAATTATGTCTAGTGGTATGGTTTACAACAATTGATTATCAATATTTGTAAACCTAAATTGTTGTATTAACCCCTAATATTGGTTTTAATTATATCTTATCATGGTCCACCAAAAACGAAGAAATCAAATAAATCGAAAGGAATCAAACAAGGAAGTGTTCACCATTTACTTGCATTACGAAGGACTTGGTTCATTATCATCCGCGCACCGTTGACTAACCGCAGAAGGTAGTAGAAAGTGAAATCAATGACATCAATTTCAATGGTATGTCATTTGGACATTCGTTTGTGAAATTGTTCAAAAAGTTAGTCCCACTACAACAACGTTAAAAAGGTTAGTATTATGTAAAACTGGTAGCACCTTATGCCGCTTATGAATCTAAAAGAGTGTAAGTCAATAAAGATGTCCAGTTAGCCAGTTAAAAGCTGGGTAAGAAAAATCGGTAATATGGTGGATTTGTATGTTCAGAACTATTCTGATTATGATGTGATTGTTCTTTCATTAACTCAGAACTAATGTAAAAAAATAGGAAAAAATGATATGATTATTATGATATTGATTATTATGAAGATATAGAAAATGTTGACTTTCAAACTGAGGCTGATGATAAATGTAGTGCATTAAGAGACTTAGTACACATGATGGCTTCCTAAATAAGGCTTTGAACCACTAGGCTGGTATTTATAGGTTTCAACTTCTAGCACACAAGTTGATGATATACCAGTAGGAAGACCCCACAAAATGAGAAATAGATGCTGTAATTTAAGATTAATAAGGGGTGTAATTATCCTACATTTGAAACGTAGGTTTTGTGTAGTGTTATTTAGTTTTGGTGCCTAACAATACCTTGGGAATAGATGGAAGCCATTTTGGGAATGAAATATGAAGAGTCGCACACCAGTTAAAGATTCGTCTCTTACCAATTATGTGTGGCCCATGGTTATCAGATGGGTATATAGAAGAATGATTGGAAGGAAGTTTTTTGGGTTTTTTGATAGGACAAATCCTAATTTAAGGTAGATGTGTCAGTGAATGAAGGTAACAAGAAAAATAGGAAAAAGACAGTGAAGATAGTGGGGAGGGTAGTTAGCACTCAAGTAAATAGAAGTAAGGTTTAAAGAAGGTTACGAAGGTAAGAAGGTTTAAGAAGAGTAACAAGGGAGTACAGGATAAGAACATGATTTTGGCGTAGTAGCGTGAATGCACACAATCCTTCTTGTGAGAGTACTAAATTCAACAAGCTTCTTGGATGTCAATCCTCAAAATGGACAAAAATAAAATTTTAAAAGGCAAAGAACACTTCTTGTCCATTTAGGTTTGTAATGTCATCATGGATGAGTCAGAGACATTCTTTTTAAATAAATGCACTCATTTCAAATCATGGAGGTGTTGTAGGAATACAACTAGGGATCACTTGTAACTTTTTAAAAATAAATGTATTGCACCACATATGCAAATGACTAACAAGCTGATGCTATTAAGTTTCTTATAAATAAGAAATGAAAGCGGATATAAGACAAAAGTTTATGATTGATGTCAGTCATAGGACAGTGTAAGGAGAGGCAAGCATAAGGGCTTTATTTGATCATGAATGAAGGTCTATGTGAGCATATAGTAACTTTATGACACATGCAAGCTATTTTAAGACTTCAAAAAATACCCCTGGTCTACATGTAGGAACTTTGGGATGTGGGTTTCGAGGATAATGCAAGTCCTTCCTTCAAAAGAATCTACTTGTTGCTTAAGGGTGTAAAAGATGATGGTTGGCAGGTTTAGGAAGGTCATAAGGGTTAGATGGTTCTTTTTGAAGTCATACATGTAAGGGTGCGTTACTAACAGGCCATGGGAAGAGACTGAACAACCAAATGTATCCCATTGCATGGGCTGTAGTAATGAGTTGAAAATTCATGAGAACCCTGGATGTGGTTTTTGTCTCTTCACAATAGATGATCTTTCATTGAATAATGCGCGGCATGGGCAGTAGCCATCATGATCTGATTCTCATAAGGTATGAATTGCACATGTCTGATCTTTCTTTTGTAGTTCTTTTGTATTTGTTTCTAATCATTACATTGGCTATAATCAGGATTAGCCTTATGTCTAGTACATGAGTTCTTACCACAAGCTGCAGCATATAGAAAAAGGGCACAATCATATATTTGTTGCCAATTTCAAGAAGAAGTTTAGTGTAGTACAACTACAAAGCTATTTTGGTAAGGGCAGCTCTCAAGTACAACTTTGCCACAGTTTGAAGCACACAAGGAACAATAAAATTGATAAACCCTCTTGCATATTACTATTTGTGTTGAAAGAAAGTCCAAATACTTGGGCAAAGCTTTTTTGAAATGGATAGGAGGTGTGCAGCTTTTGAGAATGGCATAAGTGAAAGTTTTAACAAAGCTATATTGGTTCCAAAGGGTAAACCTATCATTACAATATTGGAAGAGATTAGATTATACATAATGCAGATGCTGTTTGAAATGAACAAGTTAGGGCTTCTAGTTTGGAAGAACAGTATCTACACCAAGCAATAGTGAAAAAGGCTTGAGTTACTGAAGGATAAACAAAGGTATGCAACATTCTCATACTTTTTTGTGACTTTGTTAATAATAGGTGTCATATTTAACCTGTAAAATTTATATGAATCAGGTATTGGGATGTGGTTCCTAGTGGATTCCAAGTGCTGGAAGTAAGAAAGGGTGATGATAGTTTTACGAGATAACTAACCTGGCAGAATAAGGTATGTTCTTGTAGATGTTTGGGATTAAGTGGTTTCGGCTCTTGTGTTCATGCTGTAGCTGCCTATATGCATCTGAACATAGACATAGATCAAGGTGTAAGTAACTGGTATAGTCAAGAGGCCTGGTTTAGTGCATATCAGTTTTCTATAAACCCAGTGATTGGATCTAAGTACTGGAAAAGAACAAATAATGAACCACCATTACCACCAATTTGTAGATGAAGCTTGCCAGGGAGACCAAAAAACAAAGAATCAAATGCCCAACAAAACTACCCAATTGCCACCCTAGCACCCAAATCAGTAGGGGAGGTAGGGCAAATGACTTGTCAAAATTGATGGCAAAAAGGGTCACTATAAGCAACTTGTAAATAATGAAAAACAACCTAAACCAGACAAGATGTTAGAAAGAAAAAAGGAAAAAACCTTGGAGAAAGGAGCCAACTCTGTGTTGGTACAAACGAATCTATAGTGGTTTAGAAAGGGCAGAGGTGGTAGTGGTGGTCAAGGTAGGTGGTATTAAGTGGAACAGGCTCCCGGGAACAATGAAGAGAAGATGATGGAATAGGTAAGGTGGCAGAACATGTGGGGGGGGGGGTGGTAGGGGTTGAAGATCTGGTGGGAAGAAGGGGTGAAGACTAGTGGAAAGATGTGGTGAACCACTTAACAGATAAAGCATGTACAGTATCAATCCTAATAAAGCTTTATTCAGTTGTCAAATATTCTAAATAGAGTGTATACAGGAACAACAATTGGCACAGGATGAAGAAATTTTTAGAGAATTCATGGAAGAAGAAGCAAGGAAGGAAGAAGAATATGCAAGGAGGTGTAGAGAAGAAGAAGAGTGGGAGGCTCAGATGGATTGGACTGAAGATGGTAATGAGGGTAACAAAGAAGGTGAAGATATTGTTGTTCAAGATAACCCTACTCAACCAACGGCCAGACAATCTGTGATCAAGCTAGTAACCAACCCAACAGACAGCAAATGAAGATGTTGGTCAGCAAATGAAGATGTCAAAGTGAAAGCACCAGTGGAAATGAGGGAAGCAATGTTGCATTAACCAGACCTTCTAAGAAAAGTCAACAGGCAGAAGTGGAAGGATCATCATATGTGGAATGGGTCAGGATTATGTGAATAACCGTGGAAGATCGAGAAGATAGCAAAACAACAAATGAGCAAGGCCTTTTAAGTTTGACCAATTTGGAACTGGATCAACCCCTGAGAAGGCATTTGATATTTCTAAATCTGATTAGCAGCTTTTAATGTAATGAATGAATGTTTAAGATGTTTAAGTTATTGTAAGGATTTATAGGATCTTTATGTAGAGGTGGACAAAGGCATGTGGACACAGTTTTGTGTCCCTTTTTTGTAAAAAACATTGGCAGTTCTATATAACACCAGTCTGTGTTTTCAATCTTTGACGTCTTCAATAAATGTAGTATTTATTTTTAGTGATTGTAGGGCGTGTTTGCTTTAAATTGTAAACGTTAAGTTAAATCGCGTACGCCAAAAATTAGCGTTCAATGTAAACGGGCATCAAACAATTAAATGTTTACATCAAGCAAGGGTTATATAATTATTTTGAGGATAATTAATAACTTTGTTCATTTTATTTTTTATCGGATACGTAAAGTGTATACGTTTCGCGATAAATTGCGTTTAGGAAAACACTCCCCAAATCCAAACAAAAACTTTCATCCTAACGCTTCAACAAATACCCACTTTTATACCCACTACACAAAAATTACATAAACATAATCGTTGTATATAAAATCATTGTAATTTCCAAAAATCTGTATCATATACAAATTATACATGAAAAATGATATAGATTGCAACATGGTCAACTTCACACCATAACCTTCAATAATAGCAATACACCATTCCTACCATACCTTGACCAAGACTAGACCATGGCCATGTCCTAAGTACTACTTTTTTGTCCCCTTGACTAACCTACCATCTTATATACATGCAAGTAACAATTGAAACATTCATACCCCTTTACACTTAGAAAAAACAAAGCCAAAAACCGCTCTTTTTCTCTACAATAGGCCACTGAGCTCAAAGCATTACCCCAACCAAACACATACAAAATTTCTACAATCCAACACTTCAATATACAACAACCTATTCTAAGATATACTAAGGCATATTGGCAAGCTTGAAAGTCACCATTTCTAAGTATTTCTCAAGTAAAAAAAGTTAGGATTCTATTAAGGGAAATAGCTTGGATTACTAAGTGCAAGTTTGGTTTTTGTGGCATAAACAAGGGTTTAGTACTTTACATCATCATCCTCATACCTCAGTAAGTCCATTTGAACTCTTTATGTTTTTATACTATTAGCATTTTTATGCACATGAATATTGATTTAGCTTAATCACGCATTTAGTTTTATATTCATGAAAATGAAGTTAATACTTAGAAATGATTCATTTTACAACACTTATAAATATGTAGGTTATTACATATATCAATGTTTTGAAAAATTAATGATAAAATATTGTTATCAAGTTTGTTTTAATGTAAACATGATCATGGATTAATTAGGGTTTTTAATGGTTTCATAATATGTTTCAACTTAAAGAAATACATAAGACATGCTAATATTGATTATGGACTTTTAATCATGTTAATAGAACACTAAAATAAAGTCATATGGAAAGAAATACACTTGTACACACTTGGTTATGTATAAAAATGATTATTGACAAAACTAGTAAATTAAAGTTACTTAAGTAAAGTTATGGTTTTAAAGTAGGTTAATGGATTTGTTAACATGAGTAACTTGGACGCATGAGGACTAATATGGACAATAGACACTTAATATATGTATGATTTATAATATATATGATATATATAAAATATAAGACTTGTAGTAAAAAGTATAAAGTGGTAAAATATAAAAACAAAGCCAAAAATGAACTTAAGAATGTCATGCAAACATTCTGTCCCAAAGTGCTATAAAAATATACTTATTTTATATTTTTATAAGATAATACATTTCACGACGATTCCGAAAAAGTAAGAAACTTGTTAAACGGATTAATAACGAAAAAGTTACGTTAAAAACGAGTTATACGTTAATAAACGAAGTCGTAAATGAAATTTTATAAAAACATTTTTATAAAAATTTCAAACAGCAAGGGTTAATATTTTTAATAAATAATACACATTTATAGGATTCCAAAATGATAAGAATCGTAATTTTTCAATTAATAACGAACGAGTTATGAATTTCGCGAGTTTACGACAATTAATACTTTTATAAAACTATTTTTATAAAAGTTACTATTCATGACAGAAAGTTATATTTTTGTAAACCTCATAAAAATATAGAACTTTCAAATACGAGAACGTCCTCGAAAGAATCATTAAAAACGGAGCTATAACGAATAAAATACGACATTTACGGGTTTTACGACGACGAATACGATTTTAATAAAAGTCACGTCTGATGTGAACAGTAAAAGTTACTGTTCACCAGGGGGTCAAAATATCGAAAATGTCAAATTATGATAACTCGTCTTAATACGAAAAGATGGACATAAGAAACTAGTTGTGGGGCAATGAATCCAGGGGTCTTAAAACGTCAAAAGTTATGCTCGTTTTTTAATTAAAACGGTAATTTTAACCTGTTTTAAACTTATTAAAAACACAATTTGTAACCAAAACTAATTAGTGTGAGTGATATTGAGCTATATAGAATATTATGTGGTTATCAATGTACTATATTACTAAAAGAGATTTTCATAATGAGAGCCTCCTTCAGGTGGTTATGGACGAATTCGAACGAGTTGTTGGATTTACGATTTAAAGTGTCCTAACTCCTCGAACGTCATGTCATGACCTCTTTAATTATGATAGCCCGAACGATAGTACGATGTAACAACTATAAGATTATATTCAAGTACTCGGTACTTATACGACCTATGATAATTTAGGTTTAGCATTAAGATATCATTTAACGTG
This sequence comes from Tanacetum coccineum, assembly GCA_026074375.1. NCBI lineage: Eukaryota > Viridiplantae > Streptophyta > Magnoliopsida > Asterales > Asteraceae > Tanacetum > Tanacetum coccineum. The sequence continues at coordinate 15,073 of BQNB010026039.1, forward strand.
ACGCTATAACTGCGATATTTTGGATTATCTGAATCTCAAGGGAGTTTATAGCCCCAAATTTTTACTATTACAATGATTTATAACTATGGGGTGGAAACATGCTTTGTTTTATAAATTGGACGCAAGTATTGATTATATGTTTGCCTAAGTTGCAATAACCCAATTAAGTCCCATGTCATGCACTGTCAATTGCATAGATGTAGTTGGGAATTACATTATGTGAGCGCGAATGTTATTTAATAGATCTATTCGGGAAACGACCTCCCCGTTCGGGTGACTAGCTATCACCAGGAACGAACGTTATAGCATGTCGAATTTTGGATGTTTAGGGTAGACATCCGGATGGGCGTAAATTGTGTCAATGATAAGTTTTAAAAATTGCAAGAAAGATGTCGATAGCTTCAGTGGGGCATGAGGCTTAGTGTATAATGTACTTCTAGTTTTGTGAAACTGTCAAGTGTTGGCATTAATCACAAAAAAAGATCTTGCGTTCCTTCATATTAAAGATTTAGTCAAACCTATGGATTCTCCAACAATTTTGTTGAACGTTTTTAAAGCAATGTTTTCAGGAGATCAATAGGCATGGGAATGCAAGATGCATTGGGTTATATTTTGAATTTCACGTCTTATAGGATTTAGGTGCATCATATTTTGGGGAATGTATTGTCAACTTTTGTAATATTCAACAATGGACAAGTAAAGCTATATGCTTTTGTATTAAGTCTTTTAATTAAATCCAATGTATCATTTTAAACGACTTTTTGTGTCGTTCTAAATTCGTTGTGGGGCTGTTGATCTTGAAGTAACAACGCCTCAATGACCCCAGACCTTATTCCGCTGCGACCTCAATTTGGGGGTGCTACAATTGGTAACAGAGACCAAGGTTATAGAGAACCATGTATCAAAGTTTTTGCTGGATTTATAACCATTTTCAAAGCAACGAATTCAATACAACGTGGGTTTTACACAGGGACATACATATGTGGCATAAATAACATTCCATGGCATACCACTATTTGGTTGCATTAAGTAGAGACATATATGCATTCATAAATGCATATAAGCCGAGGTTATTAATATATTACGTTATATTACAATAAGTATCCCTTATATAATGATAATACTCATATAAGTTTATTTCTGGCAGGGTACGACAGGCAGTCATGTCAGCCGACTTCCGCGGTACCATAATACGTCTGATTCACTCTGAGGCACGATCTTGGAGTATTCCATCTGAGGATCCTTACGAGGAGGCTGCCCAACAGTTGTTCGAGCAGGCACCACGACATCCGGAGTATGTACCTGAGAACCATATACCAGTGTACATTCCTGAGCCTGAGCATCCTGAGGATTTAGTACCAGTCTAGAGGATGAGGTCACCTATACCCTATTAACCAACCAACCTTTTCTAGCTCCACGGATTCGACCTCTTAGTCCTAGAGCACTCGAGGTTGAGATGAGAGATGTAGCATCAGCCTACTATCATTCAGTACACCCATCAGGGACCCCACAGTTGTTACCTATCCCTCTACCTGCACCATCTAGTAGCCGCAGAGCTGATGTTCCCGAGGCTGATGCACCGCCTCGGAAGAGACTACTACTTACCACTCCCAGAGACTCCCATACCTGGGTTTGAGGAATAGAGAGAGTTCTGCTGCTGCTGGCTTAAAAGCTCAAGCGAGACAGCCAGGACCCACTAATAGAGACTAAGACTCCGAGATACTGAGAAGGAGGATGATTGACCGCCTCAGAGTTGGGCACAGGATGGATCAGTTACCAGGTAGATTTTTGCACTAGAGAGAGCATCAGAGTTTTGCACACGACATCCGATGCCCAAAAGTATCGTGCAGTCAGTGAGAGCTGAGATTGTGAGATCTTTGAGGAGAGAGAGACTTGCCTATGATAGGAGAGTATCAAAGCCTCAGGAATTGGCTAATATCTAGAGGCTTACAGCAGGACCTTAGAGGCAGCGGTATTACATTGTTAAGATACTGAGGCAAACAAAATCAATCCCCGCACTGTCGCCACGAGTGGATCACGTCAGGCTGCAGATGATTCTTCGCTGTTCAGCAAATCATGCATACCCAGTGCCTTAGAGGCTGGAGCTGCGCATTGACACATTGGAGGATACTGGTAGCAGTTCCTAGACGATTGGTTATAGTTAGTATCTACTATGCATTACTGTTAAGTTTTATGGGTTAACCTCCCAGACTCGCAACGGTATAGACTTTTGTTTTGTTTGCAGTCCTGTATAGATCTTTTGTTTCCTCGGCGATTAGGGCTTGATCCTGTATAGGGGCCTACTAAAGTATTACGGGTAACTCCCGCTAGTAAGGCTCTAGTTTTATTTTTCATTTTTGTACCCTAGTGATTGGAAATCGTTGTGTACCAAAATAATCATGTATAATTCCAGAATTTATATAATGGAATGGATGTATTATGTTATGTCGATCTTGTGTGTTGTATATTTCCCCCGCTATGTGATGTGAACATATTTTTTATTTATGTTCATATAGTTACGTCACGTTATGATTGTATTGAAATCTAACGGGTATTGTATTTGCTTGTGATTTAAGAACATGGCACCAAAGAGAGCCACAAGGTCAAAACCAGCCACACCAACTCCAAATGAACGTACCACAATTGTTACTGGAGCACAACTTCTGCCTTAATTATACCAATGGAGTTGCTGGCTGGCAAATGGCTGAAGGCAGAAGCAAGCAGTGTTAGGTAATGGCTACAATATGCAATAGTTCAGGACCAAGGCCCAGCCCAAACAACCCGCCCCCCCCCCCTCCCCCCCCCCCCGCCCCGCTCGCGAATGCTCTTACTCTGAATTCTTGAAATGCAAACCTTTGGACTTCAAAGGTCACTATGGAGATCATCGTAATAAAAAAAAAGACACACTCGATGGTTTGAGAAAATGGAATCTGTGTTCAGCATTAGCAATTGCCCAGCAACTAGCCAAGTCAAATTCGCTACTTGCACTCTGCAAGATGATGCTCTTACATGGTGGAATGCCCATGTTAAGACCACTACTACTGAAGCAGCTCATGCCATGCCATGGGCAGCACTGAAGAAAATGATGACTGATAATACTGGCCACGAAGATGGTTTATATCAAGAATGAATGAGATTGCTGAGATTTGGAATCTTAAAGTCAAAGGCAAAACCGATGTGGTGGTCCTATAGTCCATACGATTTCAGCAACTAGCTTTGGTGATGTGTTCCACGAATGTTCGCCCAGAAGTATGTAGACAATAACAAGATTGAAAAGTATATCGGCTGGATTGGCCCAGATATGATACTTGGGCATTTGTAAAGATAGCATCAAAACCAAAGACCATGCAAGAAGTTAATGAGTTTACAACTGAGTTGCGGAGGAAAAGACTCATGCCTAATGACTGAAGGCCGTCAGGCAGAAAGGTAAAAAAAGAATGATGATTTTTCCAAGTAACACTAAACTCAACAGAATAAGTAGGCAACACACAGCCAGAGCCTACACGGTGGCATGGGCAAAAGTGGCAGGAAACAAACGCCGTGTTGTCTAAAACCACGTGTGTTCGCCAGAGTAATTAACTAAAACATGAGGTCCTTGTCCCCCTAGGTGTCAATAATAGCAAGAGGGTTTGGCCATCGTCAATAAGGACTGTAGAATCCGGCTGCCAATAATAACAACAACAACAACACCAACAACTCGTAACAAACAACAACAATAATCATTCAGGCGAAATGGTTTGCTTTGAGTGCGGATCTCAAGGCCATTTTAAAAAAACTGCCCAAGACTGAGAAACAATGACCGTGTTAAATCAAGGCTTGGGAAGGACAGGGCTCCAGCGAAGGTGTATCGGTAGGAAATGCGGCGGGGCAAACCCAGAAATCTGTCGTTAGCGGGTACGTTTCCTTCTAAACAGACCGATATGCTAACATCTATTTGAATACTGGAATGTCCAATAGATTTTCTTATCTACTGCATTTAGTAACCAATTGCTTGATATCGTCCCCAAACACTAGAACATTGGTTACAAACGTTGAGTTGCTAGCTGATGGTAGGATAAATGTAGAAAATACTATATTAATTGGTTGTACGTTAAAGCCTTCGTAAAAAAAAAAAAAAAAAAAAAAAAAAAAAAAAAAAAAAAAAAAAGGAACCATCTTTCAACCATCTAACCTAATGATGCCGTAGCAGAATGGGTATTTCGACGTCCATAATTGTGTCATCGGCACTCGGTTGTCAAAATAACATGCCGTTATCCAGGACTGTGGCTAAGATAGATTGTTCGCATCCCCTGGAGAAATAAAACCTTAATCATACACGGTGATGGAAGCACCCAGGGAGATATGACATGATTAAACATCATTTCGAGCACTAAAAACGGGCAAAAGTACAGGATAAAAGTATTTCCTATCAATTTTTGGCACATATCACTGGGCAAAAGAGTTGAAGCAAGTCGGAAATGATGCGACTTGAGGAAGAAACAATTGTTTCAAGACTTTCCCGAAGTATTTCCTGATGACTTGCCCGGGTCTTCGTCCCGACTAGACAAATTGGAGTTTTTATAATTGTATTTGGTACCCTGGTTGGTTCGGCACCTTATCACGGGCACCTTATCGATTGAGCTCCGTTCCGAGATGAAAGATTTATCTGACAAGCTGAAAGAACTGTCTGATAAAGGCTTTATAAGACCCAGGTTCCTCACCTTTGGTGAGCACCGGTCTGTTTTGTCAAGAGAAAGACGGATCATATCCGGATGTGCATTATTACCGTGAAAATTGAATAATCTAACGGAATGAAAAACGTTCTCCCTTTTCCCAAGAATTGATGATTTGTTAGATCAGCTCTCAAGGGTCGAGATGTCTACTCAAAAATCTGACCTAAGTCAGGATATCACCAATTGAGGGTTCGAGAAGAAGACATTCTCGAAGACTGCCATTCAAACTCGATGGGGGTTTGACATTAGTCGAATTCCAAGTAATGCCGTTTGGTTTAAGAACCAACGCACCTGCCGTGTTTATGGACCAAATCATGAACTCTAGTCTGCAAACCATATCTGTGACAATTCGGTAATTGTCTATATTTATGATATTTTGATCTATTCAAAGAACAAGCAATAGCATTGAGATCATCTGAAGATAATATTAGGAATTGTTGAAGGTAAAGAGTAGTTGTATGCAAAATTTTCCAAGTGGCAAATTTTGGATTCCCAATGTACACTTCCTCGATCATTGCGATTCGATAGTGAAGGAATTCATGTGGATCCACCAAGATTGAACTCATTAAGGTATTGGGCCTCTCCTAAGTTCTACCGACGGAGATTCGTCAATTCTTAGTGTCTTGTCTGGATACAATCGAAAGATTCATTGAAGGGCTTCAAAGATCGCCAAACCAAGACTAAGCTTACTCAAAAGAAGTTCAATTTTGTTTGGTGCAGATAAACAAGAAGGGCAGCTTTTCAACTGTTAAAGCAAAGTTATGCATTGCACCAATACTTGCAATATACCTGAAGAATCAAGATTCATCGCATACTGGCAAATGCTTCAAAGAAAAAGGTTTGGGTGCTGTTGTTGATGCAAAGAGAAAAAGGTAATTCTTATGACGGCATCACCAAAGAGAAAAGGTGATTTCTTATGCATCACGCCAGTTAGAAATTCATGAGAAGAACTATACGACTCATGATTTAGAACTTGGTGCAGTGGTGTTCGCTCTCAAGATCTGGAGACATTATTTATATGGAACTAAGTGTACGGTGTTCACCGATCACAAGAGTTTGCAACACATTTTAGATCAAAAAGAGTTGAACATGAGGCAACGCCGATGGTTAGAGTTGCTAAGTGATTACGATTGCGATATTCGTTATCACCCGGGGAAAGCAAATGTCGTTGCTGATGCTTTGAGCAGGAAAGAACGAGAACCACCGTTAAGAGTTCGAGCCTTAGTCATGACTATTAGCTTGGATCTTCCCAAACAGATCTTAAATGCTCAGACTGAAGCGCGAAAACCAGAGAACATTAAGAGTGAAGACGTTGGGGGAATGTTGATTGAAAACGCTAAATTTCCAGAAGCGATTAGAGAACAAAAGTTGGAACCACGTGCGGATGGAACCCTGTGCCTCAATGGCAGGAGCTGGTTACCTTGTTATGGCGATTTGCGGACTGTGATCATGCACGAATCCCACAAATCAAAATACTCTATTCATCCGGGTTCCGACAAAATGTACCAAGACATGAAGAAGCTATATTGGTGGCCCAACATGAAAGCCGACATAGCCACTTATGTTAGCAAGTGTTTGACATGTGCTAAGGTCAAGGCCGAACATCAAAGGCCATCAGGATTGTTGGTACAACCCAAGATACCCGAATGGAAGTGGGACAACATCACTATGGATTTTGTCACGAAGCTTCCTAAGACGTCTCAAGGCTATGACACAATTTGGGTGATCGTTGACCGGCTCACTAAGTCTGCAATTTTTACACCAATTAGAGAGACTGATCCTTTGGATAAACTTGCAAGATTGTACCTAAAGGAGGTGGTCACGAGACATGGAATACCCGTCTCAATCATTTGTGATCGTGACCCGAGATTCGCATCCAATTTCTGGAGGTCACTTCAGAACGCTTTGGGTACAAATTTGGATATGAGTACTGCGTACCATCCACAAACAGACGGGCAAAGCGAGAGGACCATTCAAACTCTCGAGGATATGCTGCGTGCTTGTGCAATCGACTTTGGAAAGGGTTGGGTTAACCATTTGCCATTAGTCGAGTTCTCATATAACAATAGCTATCACGCTAGCATCAAGGCCGCACCATTCGAAGCACTTTATGGTCGAAAGTGTCGTTCACCTGTTTGTTGGACTGAAGTTGGAGAAGCTCAAATACTCGGTCCAGAACTAATTCAAGAGACCACTAAGAAAATCATCCAGATCAAGCAAAGGATGCAAGCCGCTCGTGATCGACAAAAGAGTTACGCTGACTTGAAACGTAAACCAATGGAATTCCAAGTCGGGGATAAAGTTATGCTTAAAGTTTCGCCTTGGAAAGGGGTCGTACGTTTTGGCAAATGGGGGAAGTTAAACCCTAGGTATGTTGGACCTTTCAAGGTGTTAGAAAAGGTTGGAGAGGTTGCTTACAAGCTTGAACTTCCAGAAGAGTTGAGCAGAGTTCATAATACGTTTCATGTATCTAATCTGAAAAAGTGTCATGCCGACGAACCATTAGCCGTTCCGTTAGATGGACTTCATCTTGATGACAAGCTTCATTTTGTTGAGGAACCATTAGAAATAGAGGGCCGTGAAGTTAAACGGTTGAAGCGAAGCCGAATCCCATTAGTCAAAGTTCAATGGAACTCCAAGAGAGGTCCTGAGTTCACATGGGAACGTGAAGACCAATTCAAGAAGAAACATCCACACCTCTTCACCAAGACCGCATCGTCGTGAAGTGCTGCATTGTGAGCCTTGAGGACAAGGCTCGTTTAACGGGGGAAGTCTATAACACCCTGTGTTTTCAAGTCATTGACGACGTCGATAAATCTACTATTTATTTTTAGCGTTGTACGCGTTTGCTTGTAATTTCATGAATTAAGTTTAAATCGCGTAAGCTAAAAATTAGCGTTCAATGTAAACGGGCATCAAACAATTAAATGTTTACATCAAGCAAGGTTTATATAATTATTTTGAGAATAATTATTAACTTTGCATTTTATTTTTATCGGATGCGTAAAGTGTATACGTTTCGCGATAAATTGCGTTTAGGCACTCCCGGAACCACCAAAATTTTCTACGCTTCAACAAATACCCACTTTTTCGCCCAATACATAAAAATACAAAATATATCACTATCATATCTCTTATATGCCGAATTTATGGTCCAATGGTACAAAAGAAATACAAGAAACTCTTCCATTTGGTCAAAACAACAACATACTTTACTTAATATACACTTACTCTTTAATGCACACCCATATTTTGTTCTTTGACTCATGAGGACCATTACTTAAGACCAAAGACCATCACTTGAACCATACCTTGTCTCCTTGACTAGGTCTTGCCATATATATGCATGTATCTTCAGATACAGAAAGGATCATTCATGCTTTAACACTTAGTGAAAAACAAACAAAACCCCCTTTTTGCTCTATATAAGCTCACGGCATCAAGCAAGCACTCTACATAATCCATACAAAATTTTATCCAACCCATACACTTCTATATACATCTATCCCAAGATATTCTAAGGTGATCCCAAGCATTGGCTAAGCTTTTCCAAGTATTACTTAAGAAAAAGGAAGTTAGGGTTTTGTTAAGAAAACAAGGGTTATTATTTGTGCAAGCTTTGGTTTTGTGGCTAAATAAGGGGTTTTAGCACTAGCTTATCATATTTATACCCTATTAAGGTTTACTTGAACTTTATGATCTTATAATCTTCATTTTTTTAAGCATATGTTATTTCTATTTTGTTAATCACCATTTAGGAATTTTTATCATAAAAATGAGGATTTAAAACATGAAATGATCCATATGGATTACTTTTATATATGTTGTGAATTACATTTATATTGTTAAATAATGATGATAAAATATTGTATCATGTTGTTTTGGTGTAAATGATTATGGGATAGTTAGGTTTTATAGTTTTTTACATATGTTTCAAGTTGAAGAAATACTTAAGACAAGTAAGGTTAATTATGGACTTTATTAAGGTATTAAGATCATTTTTTTTTAAATATGTTTATTATCATGCATAAGAAACGATGAAACACTTATGGTTATATGTAAAAAGTATAAAGTGGTAACCAATAATAACAAGGTCAAAATCTGATACTATGAATGTTAGTTATAACATTCTGTCCCAAAAGTGCCCTTAAAAATATATTTATTTTAGATTTTTATAAGGAGAATTACATTTTCGACGATTCCGAAAAGGTAAGAAACTTGTTAAACGGATTAATAACGAAAAAGTTACGTTAAAAACGAGTTATACGTTAATAACCGAAGTCGTAAGTGAATTTTTATAAAAACATTTTTATAAAAATTATAAAGCAAGTGATGAGATTTTTAACAAATCTTTAATATTATTAGGATTCCCAAAATGATAAGAATCGTAATTTTTCAATTTATAACGAACAGTTATGAATTTCGGTGTTTTCGACAATTAACACTTTATAAAACTATTTTTATAAAAGTTACTATTCATGAAAGAAAGTTATATTTTTGTAAACCTCATAAAATTATCGAACTTTCAAAAACGAGAACGTCCTTGAAAGATCGTTAAAAAACGGAGCTATAACGAATAAATTACGACAGTTTAGGGTTTTACGACGCCGAATTCAGATTTTAATAAAAGTATGTCTGATGTGGGGCGAAACATAAAAGTTACTGTTCACCAGAGGGTCAAAATATCGAAAATGTCAAATTATGATAACTCGTCCTAATACGAAAAGATGGGCATAAGAAACGCGAGAATCGGGCTTAAAACGCGAAAGTTACGCCAGTTTTACTAAAACGGAAATTATAAACGTTTTTACTTATTAAACGTAATTTTACCAAAACCATTAGTTGGTGATTGAGCTATGTAGAATTATATGCGGTTATCAAAGTACTATATTACTAGGGAGTTTCATAATGAGGCCTCTTCGGATGGCGTTTCGACGAGTTGTTGGATTTACGATTTAAAGTGTCCTAACTCCTCGAACGTCATGTCATGACCTCTTTAATTATGATAGCCCGAACGATAGTACGATGTAACAACTATAAGATTATATTCCATGTTAGTTAATCGAAGTACTTGGTACTTATACGACCTATGATAATTTAGGTTGCATTCGATCTTTTACGTGACGCATTATCTGCTATATTTGGATTATCAGAACTCAAGGTGAGTTCATAGCCCCACACTTTTTACAAGTTTTACTGATTTACTATTATTTGGGGTGGAAACATGCTTTGTTTTACAAATTGGACGCAAGTATTGATTACATGATTGCCTAAGTACCGATAACCCAATTAAGCCCATTATCATGAACTGTCAATTGCATAGATGTAGTTGGGAATTACATTATGTGAGCGCGAATGTTATTTAATAGATCTATTCGGGAAACGACCTCCCGTTGGTGACTTGCTATCAACGAGAACGAAGATTAACATGTTGAATTTTAGGGATGTATTGGGTTAGAACATCATCACGGGCTGAGTGCAATATTATGCGAAACAAGACTGTCGAGCTTCGGTCGTCATGAGCTTAGTGTAAATGTAATCTAGTCTTGCGATCCCTACATATTACGATTTATCCAAACCTATGAACTTCACCAATTTTTGTTGAGTTTTTAAGCAATGTTTCAGGGAGAATCTATTTGGAACTGATTAGATTTATCAAGAAGCAGATTGCAGAGTTAGAACCTAAAGACTCTGATGGAGATGAGAAGGATCTTTAAGTATTGGTTCTGGTAAAGACTTCTCAAATCCATTTATGGTTGACAATTTACCAAAATTTATAGGGTTTTCAACTCACCTTGCTTCATGGTTAAGAGTTGGCTAGTCCAGGATCAAACAATTTCTGGTAAAGACTAATCAAATCTGTTGATAGCTAATAGTTTGCTAAAAACTATATGGTTATCAATGTACCTTGTTATGGCAATGAAGCATTGACTAGTCCAAAAGCAAACGGCTTTTGGTAAAGACAAGTCAAATCCATTGATAGTTGGTAGTTTACACAAAACTACAAGGTAATCAATTCACCTTGTTGTTTACAATGAAGAATTGGCTATCCCAAAGCAAACGACTACTGGTAAAGGAATACCAAATCCATTAATGGCTGGTAGTTTGCCAAAAACTATAAAGCCAACTGAGTTGGATGTTGCTGTGTTGCTGAGAAGACATGTTGCTGATAAAGAGGAATAGCTGAAGATGTCAAAGATTATCAAAGATCAGATCAAGATTTGACAGAGTGTTTGGATACATCCTCCAAGAGTTCAAGAAGAGTAAACTGAAGAAACATGAAGTTAAACAAGTTGAACAATCATGTTTAGGGGAGGATTGTTGGGAATTATGTTTTCCTAACTTAGTACCGCTAGTTATAAAGTTAGTACCGACAGTTATAGTTTGTACTGTTAGTATTAGTTAGTATTAGTTTGTACCGCCAGTACAAAATAGTTAGTACCGTTTATAAGATATGCATGAGTTATTATAGGAAAAGATATGCATTATCTTTTATACGTTTTGTAAGTCAGTTAGGGTTTATCCTTGGTGTATAAAAGGAACCCTACGACATTAGATAAGATATCTCAAAATTTCCATAGTTAGTAATCTGTAATCTTTTAGCAGATTAATATAAATCAAAGTTTAGTTTTATTCATTGTTCTTCTTAGCAATATAAGTTAGATTCCGCATAACTTATAATTGTTCATAGTCATTGTTTCTCCTGTAGTTAGTGTGGAACTATCCATATTGGCTACAACCCTTAACAGGCTAGAAAGATCTATATTGATTGGGATCTACACACCCTCTCTCTTCTGCTACTACGAGCTAACGTCTATGCTACTCCCAAACCTATGCCCAATGTCTAAAGATCAATGGGTTATTCTCTTATCTTAATTCCTATAAGGACTGTTGCTTATGTTATCAAGAGAATTTCATAATGAAATGCGTCTCATTCTTCAACACATTCCTTATAATCGATATACCTACAATATATCATTAGACAATAAATTCCCTCACATACAAATCTTGCTCCTTACATCTCGTAAACTTCTTTTCTCACCTCAAATGGTCTTTTCACTTCAAAACGATTCTTTTCACATTCAAATAGTCTTCTCACTTCTGATAGTCATCTTACTTCTAATAGTCTTTCTACTTTAGGCGTTTCTTCTCACTTTTAAACGTTCCTTTTCACTTCTAATAAGTATCCTTGCTTCTAACGTCTCTTCTCACTTCTAAACGTTTCTTCTCTCTTTTAATAGTCTTGTTACTTTTAAAATTCCTCTTATATCTCGTGACAACTTAATTATTTCATCCGAAACATTTAAGTAATTTGTGAAATGCAAATGTCATTCCTTTGCAAAACATTCCACTTTCTAGAAAGTGAAGAACATAAAGAAGATATTCAATATTCAAGTGTTATTGAGTCACCACAATATTGAGTCTCTCATTATTCTTCCACCTTGAAAGAACCACCACCTCATTTCATATAGTCACCTTTGTTCCTCGACATTGTCAACCAACGAAACACTAAACAAACCTTTAAATTCCCAATCCTCCACCTTTGTCTTGATAGAATCACGTGCACATCAATTGTTAGTGCAAATGATATATCAATCTTTTCTAACAACCTCTCGTCAACACGTTCCTCATTTAGTCTCTCTCATACTTCCCCACTGTTCGGCTCTATGAAATTTCTTTTTCATTCTCATCCAAGAGCATATCGTCTTCATTTTTGTCTTATTTTTCTTTTATCCTTTTAAAGTATATATTTTGGCATATCTCGCCAAGATATTAAGTGTCATTCGTCTCCCTTTAAAAGGTCTTGAATTTTTGCTCTTCCAATATCATGTAACTCATGGATGTTACTGCCTTTGTCTTGCAGATATCATTGTGCTATTTGCTGAAAGCCGGTTTGCGATATGACTACAACCTGACAAAGAGTGGACGAGGAGGTTATGCGAGATGCTGATGTGATTAATTTGGGACTTATTGACCCAATCCGCAACTCGCTCAGCCTAATGCTTACAAGTTCTTATCCATGATGGTAATGGGTCAACTTTATTGATTATAATTAAAAGCACAAGCATGGGACTACAATTCATCATGGTATGTTGCCATGTTGGTAAGTGTGAATTTGCCCTTTTCAGTTATTGATTGATAACCTAGTATAGTGAAAGCCTGCAGATTAGATTACTAGTATAGTGAAATTTTAGTTTTGCTAGTGCTGTAAACATGCTTGTATTTCCCAGCCTGTTTGATGTCCGTTTTGCTATTGCTGTTAACATGCTTGTATTTCCCAGCCTGCTGAATTGAAATGCTATAAGTAGTTGTTTTTTAGATTAATGATGTTTTTATTTCATTAAATTACTTGTAGGTACCTTGGACTAATGAGCGTCCGTTGGAGAACATAGAGTTGAACGCGATCATTGGCGCATGGTTTACGTTGTGGCGAGATTAGTCCTAGATAATTATGTTGAATTCTAGTGTTTTTCTTTATGGTTATTTGTTGAATTCTAGTGATTTAATTTGATTTGAATTTTGTATTTGCTTTATGTTAAGCTGAATTGAAGTTGTCTTTATTTACTTTAATTTGTTGATTTTGACATTTTTGGTCCATCTAAATCAGTTTATATATATTTGTTGTATTTATATTTCTTTATTTTGGTGGGTTAAATTTGTAAGTTTTGGAATTTATTAAAGAATTCCAAATTTAAAAAAAAGACAGGGTTTGAGATAAAAACATATCTTTTTTACTCTATATAGAGACAGGTTGGATCTTTTTATAAAGACATGTTGCGGGAGAACCAGTGTCCATTTCCAATAAAACATGTGTGTTTATTTTAATATGGAGACCAATTCTTAGGGAGAGAACCGGTGTCGATTCTTCTAATAGAGACTGGTTGCATAACCGGTTTTCATATGTTTCGATCATGGAGATACCCCCCTCTCGGAGAGTGGTTCCAAAACCACTCTTTATGGGCTAATTTGACCAGTTTCTATGGCTTTTTTTGTAGTAGTGACGTACCCACTAAGAAATACATATCAGTTCCTGTAATTTTAGTAAGTTAAGTTAGCATATATATTAAAAACACAAATGTAACTTGGAAAAGTGTTACAAATCACCTCTGCTCCTTTTTTAGATTATCTAAATGCTTCCTCCTAAAAGGAGTGATTATGTCCTCCAAATTTTGAGCTAGCTTGCTCATAGCCACTAATCTCTACATTATATAAACTCTTTGTTATATGTTAAACTTTGATTCACAAACACATCTTATATGGTAGAAAAGTAGAAAGAAGATAGAAGAAATATAGAGAGAAGTTAGAGAGAGAAAGTAGAGAAGGAAAGGGAAATGGGAAGTTTATTTCATATGTGTGGAAAATAGAAATGAAACAACCAACCCTTCTCATGAAATGAGAAGGATATTTATAGGCTAATAACCATAGATGGGACGCCTATATGCTTATGTTTGGGCCGGGCTTAACTTTGGTTGGGATTTTGGCCCTAAACGTATATAAGGTTAGATTAAACCTCAAGCTCGTGATCTCGACTAGCCTATTACATTAAATACAAAGTTCCTAAAACATAAAGACCTGTAGAATATCAAATTACACAACAATCTAAGTGTAGGATATCTTAACACACACAAGGTATGGATTCGATCTAGGGTTTAAAGAGAGAAATAGAGGTGGTTGGATGAACACTTAGTGAGAGAAAGAAAGAAAAGAAATATTAGATTACTATGTGAAAAACAAATGAACAACCAACACCCTTTCCATAGCATGGAAAGGGTATTTATACATCTAATGTGGCCGGTTAAGGCCTTGGCTTTCATGGGTTTTCCATGGGCCTTAGACTAACTAGCCTACTTAGTTTCCAAATATTACTATACGAGCTATCTAACAATATTAATGGAAGTGATCGATACTTTCGTATTTCTAACAATCTCCCCCTAAGGGAGGTCACTCCATTTTATAAAAACTCAAACCTAGCATACTATGCTTTGTCTTCAGTCTTGTGCTCGTAGATTTATTTTCATGACTTCATCTTGTGCATATGGCATAGTGATCTTTGACTTTAGGCTTGAGCTTGTTCAGATAGGCTTGACTTGTATGTGAACTTGAACTTCTTTGAGATCATCAACCAAGCATAATCTCTTATCATTATTTTGTGATCTTGTCGCCGTCTTGTGCAGTTGTGACTTTTGGACCGACATGCTCATACTGTTATTGTTTCTTGGTCTTGAAAGCTTGAATAAGACATCTTTCTTGAGAATCTTTAACTATAGAACTTCCTCACTTCGAGAAAGACATTCTGTATCAGAGTGACATAAACTTCTTTGAAATTCTTTGACTTTAATACTTCGTCACTTCAAGAAAGACATACGGTATCAGAGTAGCGGAAGTTTTAAAACATGTACTTGAGATTTCATGATGTCTTTACATATGTCGGTCGAGTATGAGCATGTGGTATTGGATTCGACTCGTCATCGGGAAACTGCTACCACCGTCAAGAAATCTGCATGAATGGGTTAATGATATCACTTCGGCGAATACGGTTGTAACAACCACGGTTCCCTGTTACTCAGTATAAATACTGCCTGTGATCAGGTAGAATTTTGAAGAATCTCCTTGACAGGGTTTCGCAGCTGTACTAGTCGTTCTCATTACCGGAGCGTCTCAAAGCAGACAACACAGTAAGAGTGAACCGATAAGTTACTATCTTTCCGATTAAGCCGTCAATTCATGTTCAGCTTTCCTATGTTCAGATACCCTTGTGAGGCTTCCCATGGACATAAGATTGAAAATTGATTTAGGAAAATCAGTCGGTGTGTCAAAATGCAAACAGTTTTTATGACACACCAACAGTTTTTAATTTTTCAAAATTCATTCTCAATTCAAAGTTACGACCTGCATCGATATCTAGTATCACAAGTTTGATCCTTGTAGGATCTCACAAGTCACCTACAAAGAGCTTGTTTGATGTTGGCTCAAGCAGAATTTCCATCTTCACTATGAATACTTAAGTATCACTCTGATGTTCTAGCAAAATCACAAGGATAATGCGTAGGACTCTTGATATATATTTCTTGTTTTTCACATTGTGTAAATTAGCAAGCATATTTTAGATAAGTGTCCTAATGAGATTTATGGATGATCTCTTTTGGCACATTTGATTTTTAGTAATCGGAGGCTGAAACAGACTGCCACTTTTTCAATACCCACTATATCAGAGTGATAAAGTAGATAGAAATGAGTGTAATATCCGTGAGAAATGAAACAAGAGTCTTTTGAGAGACCTTGATGTATAAGGCCCAAATATCCAAAGTACATAATTAACCCTTTCAAGAATTTGATACCGTAACACCAAAGTCAATTAAGTCTCGGATGAGCGCATTTCTCTCTTCAGGATAGTGATGATATAAATTGTAACACCAAAGTCAACTAAGTCCCGGATGTAGACAATTAAATCCTCTAAATAGATGAAATGATACCTCCAAAGTCAACTAAGTCTCGGAAGTAGACATTTCTTCCTACATGGTACTGACTATCTAAAGGAATCATCATACCTATGTGCACCTCTTTTATCAAATATTTCTACTTCTTTTAAGAATAAGCTTAGAGATTGACCGGTCGGGTAAAACATTAATTGAATCAGAAAGAACTCTTCTCACGCTTTAAATAATTATTCTCCCAACACTTCCCCCTGGGAACTCAAATGATGCATACTAAATGATGACGAGATGTCTCTTCCCCCTTGTGATTGAAATAGTGCACCCGAAAGAAACAAAGAAGGCCTAAAATCAAAAGAAGCTATCTATGAAGACAAGCTCAAAAGAAGGCCATGGACTCTATCATGTATACATCTACTCCTTCCCCCTTGCTGGTTTTGACACCTCGGAATCAGCAAAACCTTGTACGCACACGTACTCGAGATCGTGTTTGAAGAATAAATAAGCTTAGATCTATCCCGTGAGAATCAACTTCAAGGCTTTTAAAACTATGAAAGTATTTCCAAACATTCCTAAGTCTTTTACTACTATGAAGTGTTGGCAATATTGATCAAATGTAGTTTAAAGCCTGAATTCACTAAGTCTTAAATTGAAAATAAGTCCCTAAAGTTTGAAACAAATGACATCTAAAGCCCTTGTAGTTAATATAATTAACTCCCCTTTAAATTGTTATTCGTCATTATCAAAAACTTTATCTGTTTATTCCGTGACTTATTTTGAAAGACCGTTTTAAAAGATTATTTGATGACACTTTCTCCCCCTCAAATAATGACTCGCTTTCTATTTAAAGAGCTGTTGTCATTGTTTGATTGGTCGAATTGTCTTTGAAAATATTTTTATTATTACTAAAGCACTGATTCATTGTGAAGACAACTTTTTACCAATAAAAATAAGATTTTTCTTATTTTAACAAATAAATGCACTGACACGTACACTTATTTTATATAGAAAGCACGGGTTGTGTTGCAAAATAAACACAAGCCTTTGCATGGTCATAAAGTAGACCATGCCCGAGAAACTTAATACCCATTGAGAGGTCAAGTTTCCTTTTTGACGGAATACTTACCTTTAAAATGATGACCGGGTTGCTATCTGAAATAATAACAAGCCATTTTGGCATGTTTTAAAAGCTTTTGAACTTATACTCGAACTTCATTTACAGCCTCGTATCATTATTAAATGACATTTATAAGGCCGTAAATGTTATCAATTTTCAGAAGACATGCCATAGATACATATTTTTATATTTTTCTGATTTTTTTAATTTTTAATTTTCTTTTTGAAAAAGTTATATAAAAGAAAAATATTTATGTGTTTTTATGTTTTCTTATGTACATATGATACAAGATATAGCGCGAGTAACCACCTTTACTCGTCCTCTTCCTCTGTCAGACGTTTTAGCGTTTCTGGAGACAGGCTTCTCATACCGAGCTTCTCGATCAGGAAATTAAATCTTTCTCTTGGCAAGTGTTTGGTAAAGATGTCAGTTAGTTGATATTCCGTCCAAACAAAGTAAAGTTCGACTATTCCATTCTCCACCCCCTCCTTTATAAAATGGTAACGTACATCGATGTGCTTTGCTCTTGAGTGTTGAACGTTGTTGCAGCATAGAGCAATTTCACTTTTGTTGTCATAGTATAGAGGAATCTTATTGAATTGAAAACCATAATTTGTTAGTTGTGAACGCATAGGATTTGATCAAAACACCTAGATAAGGCAATATATTCTGCCTTTGTACTCGAGATCGCAGTGCTCTTTTGCTTCTTGGAAGACCAGCTAACAAGTTTATCACCTAAGAATTGAGCACTTCCTGATGTACTGCGTATAGTGTCCTGACACCCCGCGTGATTTGCGTCTGCATATGCTGTTAGAGACATACCGGTATCCTTCGAGTACCAGAGACCCATGTTAATGGTTCCCTTTAGGTATCGAAAGATCCGTTTAACCGCATTTAAGTGCTTTTTGGTAGGCTTTGCCTGATACCGGGCACATAAGCAAACTGCATAAATAAGGTCGGGTCTACTGGATGTCAGATACATGAGGGATCTAATCACGCCACAGTAAAGTGTAGTATCAACGGGTGTCCCCTGTATATCTTCATCTAGTTTATTCTTTTCCACCATAGGTGTGTCTACAGAATCACTAGTTAGCAAACCATATTTTTTAATAATTTCAGAAGCATATTTTGATTGGTTTAGGAAGATGCCTCTGGGACTTTGAGAGATTTGTAATCCTAAAAAGAATGACATCTGCCCCCATCATCGACATCTTGAACTTAGTGGTCATCAGATTAGCAAACTCATTACACATAGCAGTATTAGTGGATGCAAATATTATATCGTCAACATAAATTTGTACCAGTAATAAGTCATTTCCTGCTTTCCGTGTGAAGAGTGTTGGATCCACTGCACCTTTAGAGAAATGTTGTGAAATGAGGAAACTTGACAGCATGTCGTACCATGCACGTGGTGCTTGTTTGAGACCGTAGAGAGCCTTTTTAAGCTTGTACACATGCGATGGGTTGTCCTGATCAACAAATCCTTCTGGTTGAGAAACGTAGACCTCTTCTTTAAGCTCGCCATTTAAGAATGCCGTTTTGACGTCCATTTGGAAAATTGTCATATTCTTGTTGGCTGCATTTGCTACAAAGATACGGATGGCCTCTATTCTTGCAACCGGTGCAAATGATTCCTCGAAATCGATACCCTCCTCTTGCCTGAATCCCTGAGCAACTAGTCTTGCCTTATTCTTTAGTACCCCGCCAAATTCGTCAGTCTTGACCTTGTAAATCCATTTTAGTTTGATCAACATGACTTTGTCTGGACACGGCACCAATTCCCAAACTTGTAGCCTTTCAAATTCATGAATTTCTTCTTGCATTGCATCGATCCATGACGGTTCGGTCATTGCTTGTTTGAAGTTCTTTGGTTCTACAAAAGTTAGGAAGGCATCAAAATAACACCACATGGCATCAGTCTGTAGTTGCTTTCTGGTGGAGACAGAACGAGAAGGATCTCCGATTACATTTGCTATAGGATGATCCTTAGTCCATCTACCAAGTGATTCAAATAGAGTGTGGATTGGTCTCACATTAGATGACGATCCCTGAGAAGTCGAGTCTTCATGAAGAGATTCATGAAGTGGATCATCATGAAAATGTGGTGTTTTTGGTGATTCTTCAAAACCTTGAGAAATAATTAGAGAATGTTCTTGATCTTGTGTTGATGGGATACTTGTTGATGGAGCATCTTGGTCAATTGACGTAGACACAGGTGAATCGGCTAAATCAACAGCTCTTGGTGCAGCAGCGACTGGAACTGGAGAGACAGCAATTGTTGGAGGATTAAAGTATTCATCGAGCATAGGTTGGAACAAACGATCCCAATCATCTCTTGGTGGTGGATTACAAGGTTGTTGAAGAATAGGGTTTGAAACGAGTCCTGAACTGGATGTTGCAGGAGTCATTGAGTGAAGCCCGAGTCCTGAACCGAGTTGTTCAGAAGCCATTGCCGTTAGCTCATCAAAATCGATATGGATAGTTTCAATGATTTTTCAGGTACGTCGGTTGTAAATACGGTAAGCTTTCTTCTTGGGTGCATATCCAATGAAAATGCCTATATCAGCTTTAGCTTGAAGTTTGGCCAAATCCTCACTATCATTGTTTGGATAGCAAAGTGCTCTAAATACATGAAGGTAAGATAGATCGGGTTTTCTGTCATGTAAGAGCTCATAAGGATTTTTTTCATGGTGATACCGTATAGTGGATCGGTTTTGGGTGTAACATGCGGTAGCGACTGCCTCAGCCCATAGAAATAAAGGAGCTTTTGCGTAGATTAACATTGTTCGAGTCGGCTCAACAAAGTAATGATTTACGCCTTTCAACTCCACCTTTTAGTTGTAGAGATCGCGCAACCGATGTTTCATGAGAGATACCAACACTCTCATAATAGCTACGCAGAGTTTGATTGACAAACTCAGTTCCATTATCTGTACGAATGTTACTGACAGGCGTATTCAATCTAACTTGTATCATCTACAGAAACTTGATTATGAAATCAGGAGCTTCATCCTTTGATGCTAGAAACTTCACCCATGTGAACAGAGAGTAATCATCCATAATGACGAGGATGTACTTTTTCCCATTTATACTTGCAACACGCATAGGCCCACAAAGATCCATGTGCAAAAGATATAGTTTTTCCTGATTGGTATCTTCAGATTTAGGTTTATGTGATTGTTTCTTGCTTTTGCCCATAGCACATGCCGAACACAGATGATCTTTTTCAAATTTCAATTTGGGAAGACCTCGTACAAGACCATTTTTAGCCAAGTGATTAATAGCACCAAAGTTCAAATGTGACAATCATCGGTGCCATAACCATGATTTGGTCTTTGAGGCTTTGGACAAGAGACAAATTGGAGAAGACGCCATCATATCCCCAATTGACAATGTATAAAGGTTGGTTTCCCGAGATCCTAAGAGTAAATCAACACCTTCCAGATTACGAACAAAGCACGTGTGTTTTCTAAAAGCTACTTCAAGATCTGAGTCGCAGAATTGACCAACGAAGAATAGATTGTGTCCTAGTCCTTCCACATAATAAACCCTTGAAATTGTGATATTCCCTATTTGATAGTCACCATACCCCATAATCTTTGCAATCTGGTCGTTACCAAACTTGATAGTATCGAGAAACTTGTGAGCAAAATTGGTGAGCTGAGAGCGATCTCCAGTCATGTGCTTTGAGCATCCGGAGTCCAAATACCACAAAACAATTTAGACAACCTGAGATCGATAGAAGAAGAAGAAGATGGAGCAACTGAAGTATTGGATCCCAATGTACCATGTTCCTTTTTGTTAAGAAATCACAGATTTGCAATCTTAAGGTTTTGCTATAGAACCATTATCTTAGTACCTGAGGACTCCTAGTATAAACCTATTTATAACAGATTCTTGTGAAACTACTTCTAGAGGAATGGGTTCCCTAAGAGGCACTTTATTAGTGGCGGTAATCCTAGTTAAAGGGTACGCATTTCCAACTAAAGTGAAAGTCCTTCATGTGGGTCTCCAGTTATATCCAATTTTAGTAAACACTTTTCCTGTAGGTTGATTTGAAACTCGCATTCATCTCAAAAAAAAATTTAAGAAAGCACAATTCATGTCTAGCATCAAACATAGAACTATTACATTTAACGCACATTAGTTCCGAATTTGTATTTAATTTGGAATGCTGCACATGTGCATTTCCAGATGGTTCAACAACACAATTCTTTGGATGTTGCGGGTTGAACATCTACGAGGACACATTATTTGCATTAAATTAATTTGCATACATATATGTTGTAGCTTCAGTGTCATGAGCTTAATGCATTTCATAATTACTTTTGAGATATTGTATGTCTTACATTTGGAAATCTTGCGGTCCTACTTTATACATTTATCAAACCTGTGAATTCACCAACTTTATGTTGACGTTTTAAAGCATGTTTTTCTCAGGTCAATAAGGTACAAGAACAAGGATACATTGGGGGTCAACATTTTGGGATTCATTTTGCATGGAGATTTAAATGCATTACATTTTGGAGTATTTGTTATGTATCAGAATCTTTACATTTTCATGGGTGAACACTTTAAAATTCGGGCTTATGTAACAAACAAGTTTATTTAATCCGATGTATCATTTTCAAACGACTCATATAGAGGTCATTCTCATATCTTGTGTTGTTGATCTATGAAGTAACACTCTCAGACCTATATTCTGCTGCGACCCATGTTGGGGGTGTTACAAATAATCTAGGAGCTAAAGGATCTAAGTCTAGCTT
Source organism: Tanacetum coccineum (assembly GCA_026074375.1). NCBI lineage: Eukaryota > Viridiplantae > Streptophyta > Magnoliopsida > Asterales > Asteraceae > Tanacetum > Tanacetum coccineum. Next base: position 37,100 of record BQNB010026039.1, read on the forward strand.
GAACATGCCTGGAGCATCAGTGGTGGAAAATGGTATTTGTGCAGCATTTTTAATAGTTTATTTCCCTTTTAATTTTCGTAAGTTGTTTTTCAATGATGTAATCACAAAAACCTTGTCTTGAAGTTGATGTTTTAAATCCGCATTTCCATCAATTTAGAGTTCAATTGAGCAATCAAAGAGTCACTGTGTTATTTAAAGAGAGCACGTGCCTTTTTAATCGAATCAAATTGATCTTTGTAAATTTTTTCAAATGCTCAATTTGTTTATGTAAACGCTCAGTTTTAAAAAGTAATTTTGCCACACTATGCCCCAATTCAATATTTATGGTCTCAATTTTATCCATTTCATGTTTGACTTTCTTTTCCTTGTCATTTTATCTCATTGATTTGATATGTTCCTTCAACTTACAGATTGTAGCGTCTTTAGCTTGTAGCTGAGCTTTCAAATCATTATTTTCAAAATATTCTGGAATTTCAATAGCATTTTGATTATTAGTGAATGATTCGTTTTGAAAAATTTCTTGATTTAGTTGCATTGTTAATTCAAGAGAAATGCAATGTTTTTCAAGTTGTGAATAACGTTTCAAAAGATTATTATACTCATTTTTTTGTTCAAAAGCTCAGCATCAAGATTTAAACACTTCACACAAGATTCACTACTTTGCATTTCCACATTCACATCATCAAAAATAGTGATGGAATTCATCACACATATCATAACATCTTGAGACATGATTTTTTTATAAGAGTCGATCATTTTTAAGAAAAAATTATTTCTTTTGAATTTCAAAATACTTTTTATCTACAAAATACTGTTGAACAACAGCTTTCATCTGGTTAAAAATTGTTTGTACTTCTGTTACCACATTTAAAAGATCTTTATCAAAAACATTTAATATGTCTTTTAATGTCTTTAAAAATGGAATTATTTCATTCAGAAAAACAATTTTTGTGTGTTTAAAACCCCATTCCCCTTCTGTTATAGCATCAGGTGCAATCTACTTTTTCACCACAGCGTCAAATTAGCCAAGATGGTATTTAAGCTTTTTAAGGCTTGTATTAACCAGGCTTACCTTAGGAAGTTCCCGAGGAGCCTTAATTTTGACAGGTAACGAAGCAGATTGGTCAGTAGGGTGTGAAGTTTGTAACCAGAAAGCTTGTTCATCAGACAGTTCTTGTTGTGGAACAAAACGTTTACTAAAATCTTCAGATAATCGATTTAACTCAGCATAATTAATTGGAGTTGTATTAATTTTCTTTTCTTTTGAATTTGGGTCGTTTTGTTTTGCAAACATTTTGGATCGACTTACTGCTTCCAAAATCAATGTCTCTTCATCATCAAACATAGGATTAGCAACATGTTTATCAGAAATAAAACTACCATCATACAAGGTTGGTTTGATCCGCTGAGCTTTCTTGAGATGAAACGGATTTTGATAACCTAGAGCTTGTTTGTGAGCATTATCATAAAAAACTTGTGGCATTGTTAACATGTGCACTGTTTGAGCAGATTGACCCACTTTGTAAACAATGTTATCCAATTCCTTAATCTTTTTTTCTAAATCAATTTCTTTGTCTATATACTTATTTTTTTTCTTTGGATTCGTTTTTGAAAACAGTAAATGTTTGCAATAAATATTCCTTTTCTTTGATTTGATTTGAAAGATTTTGTTCAAGTAAGTCAACTTGCTGCTTAAGTACAAGCTTTTCCTTTATCATATCATCCATTTGAGAATCAATCATTTTTTTCACGTATGCTTAAATCAACATTAAGATGTTGTTCAAAAGTTTTAACTCGTTCTTTGTATCTCTCAAGCTCAGCGGTTACTGATTTATTATTCTTTTCTTGATTGTCCTTTTCCCAGTTATTAACATGATTAATCATTTGTTCCGACATTTGTTCAATCACAGACAAAATCATTGAATCTTGTTGTGCATACAAGTTAGTATCTTAAATAGCTTCCGGTTGTGTTTCTTGCAAATACTGAGAGTACGAAATGATATTGCTATCACTAGTGTTTGTTTAAAATCCTGCATTGCATGCACACTTTGATTACCCATATCATTATGAGAAGTTTCAAAATGAGGTACCTCTGAGAGAACATCAGAACCATTGCTGGAAAGATTAGCCACGAGAACCGCCTTTGCATTAGAGACATCATCACAATCAGAATCATAAGCATCAAGATCCTCAGTCTGGAAAGCAGCAGTGTTTGGAATGGTTGTCTGAACAGCTTGACCGTCTAAAATACATGGATCTGTAAGAAATGCTAGTTGTTCTTCATCCAAAATTTGTCCAGCTTCCTGTGCTTCAGCCAATATTGCCTTTTCCTTAAACCATGCAGCATTCCTTGGCCTCTTTAGTTGAGTGCATTACCTAGCCACGTGACCTTCACTTTGACAATTATAACACTTAACCACCCTATCCCGCCCTCTTGTATTATTTCCCCCTAAACTAGTAGCATTACCCTTATAACTATTAGCAGCATAACTTTGTCCTTGCCTCCTCTGAACATTTTGCACTGTAACTCTGCCGTCTTGAATTGTGGTATGGTTTCTTAGATTAGAGGAAGTTCTAAGTTGATTGTTGGTTGAAGGGAACCTTGAAGAGGCTATAGTTGTCAGAAAAGCCATTGCCTTGTTGAGACAGGCAATTGGATCATCTCCTTGATTAAACACAGAAACAGTAAGACCTAAGTCCATTTAAGGAAACTCGGTCAATGGTTGTGTTAAATGTTGAGGTGAATTGTAAGCAATTTGTGGAAGAGGTGAGGTTTGATGATTCATTTAAAACTGATATGGATGTGATGGTGGAATGGATGAAAGATTAATTTGTGTATGAGATGGATGAGTAGGTGGATACATTGGTGAGAAAGATTGAGGAGAGTGAACTTGTGAAATCATGTTGTTTGTTTGTTAAGGAACGTGTGTAAGATTGTATTGAGAGTGATAGTTGGTAAGTTGAGGCAGTGGTTGATTGTAGTTAGCAAGAAATGCAAGAGGATCTTGGTAACGTTTACGCATCAAGCGAGTTTCATTTGCATGTACCTCATGTTGTTCAAGGTATGAATATAATTGATCATAGTTTGCTGTATGCAAATCTCTTGCCAACTTCACATCCGTCACAAACTTACTCCATTCTGGTGGAAGACTGTTCAAAATGAGTGAGAAATTCTCCAGTTAGTCTTTATAAATGTTTCACCATCACAAGGTAAAACATGTCAAAAAATCTTATACAATTTACATTCCTTTTCTTGTAATGACAATTTTGTTCCTTGCATTAGAAGCTTAACTCTGTCCCAAATCTCTTTTGAAACTTTAGGATGATTGACAATAGCATAGACATCCGGTGAAAGACCTTGAAGAACGATATTAGTATCTTTGCAATCGCAATCAGCTTGAATCTTTTCAGTAGCAGAAAGTTCTTCATACTTCTTTGTTCGAGTGGTACCATCCGCGTCAGTAACAGTTGGCCATATAAGTAGACCATTCAGAACTGAGTTAAGTATCATTCTCCCATTCTCTCTATTCTCCATGTAATGTTCCATATGACATTTCCAAGAGTCATACAAAGATTTTTATAACATGGGAGGATGGTTGTCCGCACTGACAATGATCATAAATTCTGCTAAAGTTGTCATTTTGAGTTGATTGATTAAATAAGAATAGATAACCTTTTGATCGTTTAGTGATTAGAGGTTGTTGTGTTAAATTGTTGATTGTTTTAAGTGAATTAATCTTAAGATTACACGGGATTTTACAATTCTTGATAAAACCGAGAAAATAATTAAATACTTCTCCGGATATTACAGATCAAAGAAAAACCGTATAAATCTCCAAGGCAATATGGTATAAATCTCCAAAGGTAAGTGTATAAATCACCTAAATGTAATGTATAAATCACCGTAAGTAAAAAACTTGTTAATTAAATCACGGATGAAGACAGGCCGAGATTAAATACGTATTAAATCGCTTGGCTCAGAAGATTCATATAAATGTTGGATTTTGAACCACGTATAATCACTGGATTTTAACCAGTACGAAATCGTTGGGATTTGACCACGTATAAATGCTGGATTTGACCACGTATAAAATACTGGGATTTGGAACACGTAAAAATCTCCGTATTACTCACGTATAAATCGCTGGATATACACATGTATAAATCGCCGGATTCAAGCAGTGTGTATAAAAAGCCGTCTTCAAAAACTTCAAATCACTTAAAGATACAATTTTTGACGTTTTTACTTGTTTTAACTTGTACTTCTTGCTATTCTAAGAGTAGGAGAACCTTAAAAACACAAACTTTATGGATTTAAACAAAAAAAAATTGAAATCAAGATTCTTGTACCCAAAACCCTTTTTTTGAACCAAAACCAACAAAAAAGAAGATTTTTGAGTTTTTCGAAAGTTTTTCTTGTACAACTACACTATAATAAGATAGACAAAGAAGAAAGTATGAATCTTTATGGTATTAGAACACACAAAAGATGAACTCTTTTGTCTATTGTTCGAACCAAACACACACAAAGAACAAGTAAATAAAACGCACATAAGACCTTGCTAAATTATCCTATGGCTATGATACCAATTGTAAAATAAATGATGTATCTTATCTCACAATCAAATGACAAGAAATCTAGAGAGAGAGAGAGAGTAGAAGGATTGAACACTTATAAAGAGAAAGGAAAGAAAGCAAAATTAGATTAAGAAATGAACAAGTGAACAACCAACCCTCTCCAAGGTGTGGAGAGGGTTATAAATATGTCCCTATGTCCCTATGGCCGGCCACATGAGGCCATGTTGGCTTTTGTAGGATTTGGCCCATTTTACCTTATTAAGGTTCCAAAAACTATACTACGAGCCTATATTATGATATTTATGGAAGTGACCGATACTTTCGTATTCCTAACACCCAGAAAACTAGGAGATTTCCTTCAATTGATTTCCCTTTTAGTGAGTTAGAAACTATGAAGATTATGAGATTCTCGTATCGACAAAACTTTTAATGGGCCTGAAGTTAAAGCAAAGGCCGCAATTATTACAAGTACGTAGAACCTAGCCAACAGAAATTTCATGCCTACGGTTTTTATCCTTCTAAGTGACATCGTCCCATCTATCTTAGACATTAAATACCCTATTGAGATAGTTAGCGGAAGGCTAATATGATCCGATACTATGCTTAGAGGCTGTACGTTAGGATTGTTAGGTCGCCCGTTCAATATTGATTTAATGCTCGTAGAACTCGATGGGTTTTGAAGTCATCACCAGCATAGGTTCGCTAGCGAAATATCATGCGATAATCGTTTGTGATGAGAAGATTGTACGTATTCCTTATGGAAATGAGATTCTGATAGTCCAAGGTGATGGAAGTAACGGTGGAAGTAAATCAAGATTGGGCATCATCTCGTGTACCAAGACTCATAAGTATATTCAAAAAGGGTGTTAAGTTTTCTGGCACAAGTTACAGAAAAGGAAACCGAAGACAAGTCAGATGAGAAGCTATTTAAAGACGTGCTGACTGTATGAGACTTTTCGGAAGTCTTTCCAGAAGACTTGCCTGGATTACCACCTACTCGACAAGTTGAATTTCAAATCGACTTAGTCCCTGGTGCTGCACCTGTAGCACGAGCCCCGTATAGATTAGCACTGTCAGAACTGCAAGAATTGTCTACTCAGCCCTGCAAGAACTTTCTGACAAGGGATTTATATGACCAAGTTCCTCACCCTGGGGAGCTCCAGTTCTATTTATCAAAAAGAAAGATGGATCTTTTCGGATGTGTATCGACTACCGTGAACTAAACAAACTTATTGTTAAGAACCAATATCTACTTTCGAGAATCGATGACTTATTTGATCGGTTGCAAGGGTCAAGAGTCTACTCTAAGATCGACCTGAGATCAGGTTATCACCAACTCAGAGTTCGAGAGGAATACATTCAAAGAAGGCCTTTAGGACACGCTACGGTTACTATGCATTTCAAGTGATGCCGTTTGGACTGACCAACGCACCGACGGTATTCATGGATCTGATGAATCGGGTGTGCAAACTATATTTGGATAAATTTATGATAGTCTTCATCGATGACATTTTGATCTACTCCAAGAATAAGAAGAGGCATAAAGAGCACCTTAAGTTAATTTTGAGATTACTTAAGAAGGAAGAATTATACGCTAAGTTTTCAAAGTGTAAATTTTAGCTTTCAAAGGTACAGTTTCTTGGTCACGTGATTGATAGTGAGGACATTCACGTAGACCCAGCTAAGATTGAGTCAATCAAGGATTGGGCATCACCCAATACTCCTACAAAAATTCGTCAATTTCTAGGTCTTGCTGGCTATTACCGATGATTTATTGAAGGCTTCTCAAAAATTGCCAAGCCAATGATGAAGTTAACTTAAAAGAGCGTGAAGTTTGATTGGGGTGAAAAGGCAGAAGCTGCATTTCAACTATTGAAGCAAAAGATTATGTAGTGCATCGATTTTGGCTTTACTTGAAGGTAGTGAAAACTTCATGGTTTACTGTGATGCTTCTCACAAAGGGTTGGGCGCAGTTTTGATGTAAAGTGAAAAAGTCATAGCCTACGCATCACGTAACTCAAGATTTACGAGAAGAATTACACTACACATGACTTAGAACTTGGAGCTGTAGTATTCACTCTTAAAATGTGTAGACATTATATGTACGGCACAAAATGCGTTGTGTTCACTGATCATAAGAGTTTGGGGGATATTTGATGACATCAAATAACGTCACTTTATTATATTATTTATCCCATATGTTTTGCCCAATTTTATATAATTATTGCATTATTTGGTACTTAATTGCTTTAAAGTTGATAAATGCAGTAATTCAAGAGTGTTTTGTGAAGACAAGATAAAAGGCGCATAATTTAGAGCCAAAACGAAGATATTTGAAGATTACTGTATTTTAACCATTACGCCATATCCAGCAAAAGAGATACAGTGTATTAGCGCCAAGACTTTACAAGAAAACGCGTTTGACCAATTCCCAATACGGCGTATCCATGATGTCTACATACGCCATATCCATGAAGATAACTATTTAAAGATACAATAAATGAAGTAAATTAGGAATGATATCAAAGATTTATTATGAACGTAGCACATACTTCAAGGAATCCAGCCCAATACGTTGTATCGACCTTGCCAGATACGGCGTATCGAGTCTTTTCCAGACACTATAAATAGAAGACTCAAAAATGAGTTTTTGGTGTGTAAGTGAAGCCTTAAACTACCAAGTCGACTATCAGACGAATAGAAGAGCATGAAAGGTTAGAAAAGAGCCTCAAGATCATAAGAAAACCCTTGTAATCTTCGCATAACCGAATACGCGTTTTATTGAGGTTTCTTTATTTTAATCGTTCATATATCAAACCGTGTGTATTTTTACAATGACTATGGGCAGATACCTTTAGGTATCAGCCATGTTTATGAAGGTTTAATGTTTGGTTTGTTTATCTCGATTGTCTTAATTTATCCTTGATTGTTTGATTATGTTTATCATTTTATACTTGTTTACGTGCTCTTGTATGTGACCTATCATTCAACTGGGTCTAGTCCTACATATTTAATGCGCTGCAACTTCGGTGTTGTATGGTCATAGGCTAAGAGTTTGTGATATCTCTCCATATTTGCAAGTAAGTGGATAAAGTCCTAATGGGCTAGGGTTTAATAAGATCTCATTATTAATCACCTAAGGTAGATTATAATCAATAAAAAAGATGCTTTATGCGGGCACGTTAATTGTGACATGATTGTTCGTGTCTAGGTCTTAGGATGATGTCCCGCCTAAGTCTTAAGAATGATATGCCGCTTCAAGATAAGATATCATTGCACTAATAAGCAAACTTGCGTTTTATTAGATTATTCATGGTTGATATGTTTTCTTTATAATTGACCGATTCTTTATCGTTTGCTAATATTATTGTGTATGTTTATTGCTTTACTTGTCATCAAAACCTTAGTGTAGATAACCAAAACTCGTGCCAGCCTCTCATGCTGAAACCCCCCTTTATTATTAGCTTAGGTTTTGCATAAATTAGATAACAAAAATACTGATAAATTAGATATTAACACTCTAGCTCTTAGTGATCGACACCCTACTTACCAACGAAGCTACATCTTGACGGGGTACACTGCCCGCTAGAGTGTTGTTTTTAGGTATAGTCAGCATAAAATAAATAGTAAAACTTGATAACAAAAATAACACCTACATGACGACACATCAATTGTCTACTAAAAGAAGAAGGAAAAACTTTCGAAGAAGCATACTACACTCAATTCGGAGTCCCATTCCCACAAGGAGGAAGATATAGAGCAGCTGCTCCAGGATTTTACCAAAGAGATAACGGAAATCCTTCGTATCAAGAGCGAAGACAAATAATAGAAGAATCGTTGAGCAAGTTTAGGGCTGAATCTGCAAAGAGACATAATGAAAACTCTAATTTGATCAAGGAAATTTAAGCTTCAATAGTTGCTGCTATTTGAAATCAAAGAGCCTTGATCAAAGCTTTGGAAATTCAAATCGGTCAAATGAGCAAAGTACATCAAGAGAGGGAATCTGGAAGTCTTCCAAGCTCAACTGAAACAAACCCGAGAGATCATGTCAAGTCGATCTAGACTACTATTAAAACTGATACGCCCTTAATACGCTGTATCGATCCCGTCCGATACGTCATATCGAGCCCACAAAACAAAATGCATTTTTTAAGCCAAGTCAATCGATAATTCCTTTTCCAAGTTGATTGATTAATGAATGTTATGAAGAGAAGGAGGTACTAGAGGAACTAATGAATGGAAAAGAATTTGCTTCTAACTTGAAGAGGTTGATTAAAGAAAAGCCAAAAATAGGATATCAAATTGAAGCATCAATGAACGTGCTTGACTCGGCTATTCTTGAAGATTCTCTACCTCCAAAGGAAAAAGACCCATGGAGTTTTACTATACCTTGTTATATTAATAATATTTGTTTTGAAAATGTCTTAGATGACTTAGGAGCTAGCGTCAGTGTCATGCCTTACTCGACCTTTACCAACCTAGTTTAGGTGATAGAACAATAAAACATCCCAAAGGTATAGCGGAAAATGTATTAGTAGGAATTGATAAGTTTGTATTCCCCATAGACTTCATTGTTTATATATGTCCGAGGATATCAAAGTCCTCTTGATCCTCGGAAGACGTTTCTTGTCTACTGCTCATGCTAAGATTGGTGTGTTTAAGAGGAAAATTACCTTAAGAGTAGGGGATGATAAAATTGTGTTTAAAAGTGATAATCCTACTAAAAAAATAATTAGGAGAGTTTATGCGTTAGGACTAAGAGAAAGAATAGAACTTGATTTAGAAGCTAGGCTAATGGGCAAAGCTTTAATTTTAAATAGATCACTAGACCCCGTGTATGGAGACTATATTGAACTAAATGATCTAAAAGAACCATTAGAGCTTAGGAGAAATCAAGTAGAGGACTTAGGTCCAACAATTAAAGAAGGTGAAGTGATTGATGAACCCATAGAGGATATAGTCAGAACGAGGAATGGTGATAATAGGATTGATGAATACCCTAGTTTTTATGACTATGATGAAACGATTCATATTAACTATGCTTATAATCTGCTATTTTCATGCATGATAGGTTTTGAACATGTCAATGCTAATTTTTTCCCAATTTTGTCTATTAATGTGATGTCTAAAAGCTATTATAATTCAATAATGAAAGACAAAGTTGAATTCAAAGGAAAAAAATGTAATAGGAGCTTTTATTAATGTACCTATCTGTGTTGAAAACTTTTTTGTTATGACTAATTTTGCAGTTATGGAAAATATGGATGCTTATCGTGATAAAGGAATAGGTGATGTTATAATTGGAAAGCCGTTTTGTAGAGAAATATGTGTCAAAGCAAGGCAGTTTGATGGAATGATTACCATTTACAATGGTAACGATAGTGTAACTTATCAAATGGCACGTTCACATCCGAGGTTTAAACATCTAACTATTGTACAATGCAATAAGCTGCGACCATTACTGAAGGTAAGTGCACAGATGAGTTGAATGGAATTTTGCACCCCTATCAAAAGCTTGAAAGTTTCTACAAAGGAGTCTTGAAATTGGGATCCGTATACATAAGGAATGCAAAGATTGAAGAATTGCTCACACGTGGACACATGAGCATACATGAGATGGAGCAAAGAGCTGAAGACAAGTCTAACTTAAAGACTTTTCTGTAAACAAAAGTGCTTGTCGGGGGGACAACCCGAAATGTAATTTTCCTATTTTGTTATCGAGTCTGTCTTCCCAGGTAGTCGATACGGCGTATCCAAACCCAATCGATACGACGTATTAACCCTGACCTGGACGTTATCCATTTTATTTTTCTGCACTTTTAAAACATTATTGTCAGAATCATCGATATGGCGTATTCATTAAACGAATACAGCGTATTCGACCTCTGACCCGTATTTAGGATTTTTCTTACAGGTCTCAATACGATGTATCCTAAAATATGGATACGGCGTATCGACTTCTTATACAGATTTAGTTTTCGTTTTTAGTTTTTATTTTCTAACCGATGATTATCCGGAGATAGAATTGCATTTGTTTTCTTATAATTTATACATGAACCTTCTGGACAATTGAATCAATTTGGTGGAATGATTATTTTCTGGAATTATATGTGTGTGTTATTCGTGATAAGATTCAGATGTTTTTTTGCACACACATCCTTACTCATATACGCAACATGGAGGATCATACCAAGCAAATCTCAGGGGAGTTTTTTGTACTAATTCTTTATTTCTTGTTTCTAATGTTATATTTATACAATGAGGTCGTCGTATATCTCAAGTGGGGGGAGGAGAATCAGAACACTTACTTATCCTTATTTTTATAAATAATATGCCTAATTTATACTCAAATTTAAAAAAATAGCATATTTTTGTGAAATTATTAGGTGCATGACCCCACACACATAACCTTTATTTCCAATTGTAAGAATTTAGCCTTAACCATTTCCCAATATTTACCCCAAATTCCACAAAAATATGAGTGTGTCGATGACTGTACTAAACTTTAGAACTTGACTTGGTATATATATTCAAGACCACCATAATAAGCACTATTTTTAATAGATAGGGTGACCTTTCTAAACTGGTAAAATTCTAGGATTACACCAAAAATCCTATACATATTGTTATATTAACTAACCACATCGGTTAGTTAACCCTCGTATAAACCCTTTTGTTTACTCTCATCTAAAGAGTAAGATACCCCTAGAAAAACCCGATGAGCCATTCCATTCATTTCTTACACCACTACATATTTGTTTCATTACACCTTTACACCCTAGTCTACCCTATTAGATTAAGTCCTATTTCGGTTGCTAGTTGCTTTTGTGTAAAGTATTGTATTTCCCGTGTTCGTGTGCGTATTTTCTATCTATGGTTAGATCAGGAAATTGCATAATGCAATAGGAATGTGAAAGTAGTGTATTTTTATTTTTCATGTGTTTACTACTTTCACAAGTATGATCGAAAATAAAATCCAGATTTATCATGTTCGTGAAGTGGTTAAATTTTACACCCAATTTTGTTTTTCAGTATTAGTTTAAAAAACATAGAAAAACAGAAAAATAGAAAAAAAGGAAAAAAATGAGAGGTTTGTGAAATAATAGGTTCATCTAAGCTTAACCGATTCTATTATTTATGATGATTGATTATTTGTTGGTACGTGTTATAAACCAACGATGTAAAGTTTGGTTGTATATTATTTTTAGTTGGTCGAAATAAACCAACTATGTACTTTATGTATCAAGTGGTAGATATCGCCACTATTGTTCTATAGTATGTATATTATGGGTGATTGGGAGTTGGCCGTAATGGGAACGCCAACTAAGGTTGTTTTTGTGAAGAGTCATGTATGGATGATTAAGACATCTATGAGTCTAATTCGTGTCCACCCAAAGTGTGAGTTTTCATGTTAAAGCATAAGTTAGTCTATGATTTTGTGTCTTTTTCATGGGAATGGTTGGGAAAGTAACTAGCAACATTGTTCCTTATTTGTTCAGTCTTAATCTATTTTTTTTGTTCTTTTTATTTAACACCAATTATATATTCTCCATGCCTAATCCCTAACCTTTGGTTTGCTCGAATGAGGGAGTGAGCAATCAAGTGTGTCTTGTGCATGGATTTGCTCGTGTACATGTAGTTTTGTTACCCTTGTTGATGTATTACTGTTGGTAAAGGATTAGTAAATTCCATACCCTATATTGTTCTTCATCCTAACCTTTAGTTTTACTCGAATGAGGGAGTGAGCAATCATGTATGTCTATTCCATGGATTTGGATGTGTATATGTGGTTTTGTTGCCCTTGTTGGTTTACTACTATTGGTGAAGATTACTAGTCCTATTCTTTAACTTATTCAAGTTAAGAAGTGAGCAATCACAAGTGTCGCGGTCATGGATTTGGGCGTGCATTTATGGTTTTGTTGCCTCAACTAAAATATTAGTATCAATAGAGATTAGAAAGAATGATCAACCCTTAAACCTTAACCTAAATTTACCTTTTTAGACTTGTTACTCCTTAGCTTTAGTGGTGGAGATGTTGTTAGATATAAAAAAAAGACTCGGTCACCTCGTGTATTTTATAGTTTAACGTAGCTCGTAGTTAATAGTTAATCGTATGACATTCGATAAAGGGACAGGTATACACCCAAATGTGTAAGCCCTTTACATAGGCCATGGGCCGGTTTTTGTACACACTATATAAGCCTCTTCCATCTCATGGAAGAGGTGGTTAGTCATTTCATAATACAAGCATTCCATTTTCTGTCACTAGAACTTTCTCTCTAGTATTTCTCTCTTTAGAAATCGGCTTAACCTGTAATCTTCCATTGTGTTATGATTTCCAATATCCTACAATTGGTATCAGAGCTCATGGGATGATTAGATTGTGTGTATGTGCATTTTGTTGCTTGGTTTAGATCAATATTTGTCCTTTTCTAAGTTCTTGGCTCGTTCTTCAATTTATCCTAGATTTTGATATTTATAATGTTAAATTTTAGGTATTTCCAGTTGTTATAGTCTTCTAGTACTTAGTTGTACCAAAGAATCTAAGCAAAAACATTCAAAAGGGTGATTTTTAGGTGAAAAAGTAAGTTTTTCAAGCTGGCGGTTTGGTAAACTGTTATTTGTTTATCGCAGCGGTTTGGCAGAGCAAGTACTATTCTGGATGGTTGTCAGTTCGTACTGTGTCAGCGGTTTGTCCTATTAGCACAGAGGTTTGTCTTATGGGACAACGGTTTATCATTTAGTAGGTAGCGGTTTACTAATAGCGGTTTACAGGTTTCGAAGATTATTTTTTTCTCAAGGCGATTTAGGAAACAAACCTCTGCTAATTTGATTTCTTGACAGCGGTTTGGTCATTAGTCTTCGTAGCGGTTTGGTAATTAGTACTCTTAGCGGTTTACTCATAGCGGTTTAACTAAGTAGCGGTTTACCATAGCGATTTGTTCATAGGTTTTGAAGATTTATAACTCATAGCGGTTTACTAAACGAACCTCTGGCAGTTTGATTTCTCGGCAGTGGTTTGTTTGTGATTTCTTCATAGTGGTTTCATAGTAGCAGTTTGGGTTAATTTTTTCCTCTTAACGGTGGTTTGTCTAGGCAGCGGTTTGACCCCCTAGGCAGCGGCTTAAGACACTGTTTGGACACTTGGATAATTGTTCTTACTTTAAACTTAAAGACTTAACAAACCAAATCAACAAAACACTTAATTTAACTTCACCACTTTTAACATACACTCATCAATAATTGAACGATCAACTCATATGATTTCACAATCAAACATAATGGATAATCTTTGTGAAGATATCTAGTGTGCCGGTTCCGATACCCACCCACCAATGCTTGATAGGACTGACTTTGAGTCTTGGCAACAACGTATTCATTTGTACTGTCTGGGAAAAGATAATGGGGTAAACATACTTAAGTCAATTGACAAAGGTCCATTTAAGATGGGAAAGTTCAGAGAAACACTTGCTGAAGGTATTGAAGGTGCACTTCATCTAGGACCAGAACGAGATAGAGTCTTTGCTGACCTTACGTTAGAAGAAAAGGAGAGGTTTAAAACTGACATTCGTGCAATGAATATCCTACTTCAAGGCTTACCAAAAGACATCTACACACTCATTAATTACTACACTGATGCCAAAGACATTTGGGATAATGTGAAGATGCTTCTCGAAGGTTCTGAGTTAACAAAAGATGAACGCGAATCACAATTATACGATGAATTTGAACAGTTTTGTCAGAACAATGGAGAAACCATTCATGAATACTATGTCAGGTTTACAAAGCTCATCAATGACATGTGAAACATCAAGATGACTATGCTCAAAATGCAGCTGAACTCAAAGTTTGTGAACAACATGTTGCCTGAATAGGGGTAGATTCGTGACTGCAGTCAAACTAAACAAAGGCTTGAAACAATCTAACTATGATCAGCTGTATGCTTACTTGAAGCAATACGAGGCACATGCTAATGAGAACAAGATAATGCTGGAAAGATTCAATCAACATGCTATTGATCCTCTTGCCTTAGTGTCCAATGTTTCACCTCATTAGTACCCTTTACAATCATCCGTTATTCCACCATCTACATATGTTCCTCCAACTAACTATCAACTATAATTTGCTGATAACACACAACTTGATTTAGGCTTTACCCTAACTGATGACTTGATTGAAAACTTAACCAAAACAGTTGCCCTACTCGCCTAATCCTACAAAACACACCTTCCTCAAACCAACAATCAACTCTGAACTTCATCTACACAAGGACCAAGCTACAGTTCAAATCAGCAAGGTTGTTGTTCAGAATGTTCAGGGTAGACATAACAGAGGTCAAGAGAATTATGCTAGGGGAGCAATTGTAACTAGGAATGGGGGAGATCAGAACAGAGTGGGCAATGAAAATCTTGGTTAAGAAAGGCAGATTAAGTGTTATAACTGCAATGGAACATGGCACATAGCAAGAAACTGCACTCAACCAAAGCGACCACATAATTTAGAATACTTCAAGGACAAGATGTTGCTAATGCAAGCTCAGGAGAATGGAGTAGTTTTGGAAGAAGAGCAGTTACTGTTTATTGCAGGTGGACTAACTAACACATTTGATGATGATGTGGATGAGGAACCCGTACAAGATTTGGCACTCAATGAGGACAACATCTTTCAAGCTGATCAATGTGATGCTTTTAATTCTGATGTTGATGAGGCTCCTATTGCACAGACCATGTTCATGGCAAATCTATCATTAGCCGATCCAATCTATGATGAAGTTGATCCATCATATGATTCAGCCATTCTATTTGAGGTATAAGAGCATGATAACTATGTAGATAGTGTTGGTGAGTATCATGAAGTACACGAGATGCAAAACGATGTACAACCAAACTATGTTGTTGACTCAGATGCTGAATATATGAGTGATAGTAATATTATTCCGTATGAACAGTATGTGAAGGACAACGCAGTGCCAGTTGTAAAAAGTAATGTATCTTCTGTACCAAATGATGATTTAATAATGATAATCAATGATATGCATAAACAGACTGCCCAATGTGTTTATGCAAATGAGCAGAGCAAAGTAGTTAATACATCATTAACTGCTGAACTTGCAAGATATAAGGAACAAGTTGAACTGTATAAAAGATGGGCAAGGTTTGAATTAAATGAACATGAACAAAAGATTGATGAACAATTAAGAATAATTATCACTGACCATAACATTAAGGAAGAATCTTTGAAAAAGGAACTTCATTCTATAAAAATGCAACTTAATTCTACTGTTGGCCATAACAAATCAATGAGAGAGGAAGTTGCAACTTTGAAAAGGGATTTTAAACAGAAAGAAAACAAATACCTTGAAGATTTTCTAGACATGAAAGATTTAAAAGAAAAGGTTGAAGATAAATTATTTAAACAAGATCAGTCTCTTCAACATATTATGTAAACCAAACCCCTATTATGATGAAAAGAACAAGGTAGCAATAGGCTACAAAAATCCATTTTATCTCGCAAAAGCAATGCGAGCTCAATATGCTCTCTATAATGGTCATGAAATAGTCAAAACCCATCATGTCCCAGCCATAGTTCATGAATCAGAGGATACCCTAGAGATAGCCGAGACTACTAGGAAGAAAATAAATGAGAAAATGAAAGACCCAATGTGTGTGAAAAAGAAAGTCAAGATTATACCTCCAGAATACTCAAAAGAAAATTATCTTGCAACTTTCACACCACATAAACAATTGACCCTTGAATAGATATTTTGGTCCAATGACATTCTCAAAGAAAAGGCTAAAGCTCTCAAAGAAAAGGCTAATGATCCAAAACCTATCACAGTTGTGACGGTGCATCCACCCAATACACCTGCAAAGCTTGTCCCCAGGGTTCTTCCAACAAAAAGTCAAGTGAAAATAAATATTTTTACACTTATACAACTTTTTTAAGAATTTGATCAAACCTGTAAAAAGAGAATTACACCAACGGGTCTTACTGAAGGGGAGAGGGTTTCAAACAAACAAAGGAATGTTATCTAACCAAGGTCATTCCATTTTTTAAAACACTTAAAGAACATTTTGAGGGTATTCAAAAGGCTCTCATTAAAGAAATGAAAGAAATTTTTGAAGAATTAGAAGCTGAAGTTGGCCAAAATGTTATGGATAGGAAATGTGATGAGATTGAGAGGAAAAATCTTCTCATCGCAAATGAGATTTTAATTGTTGATTGCTTGTCCAAAGACGTATTTTATACAACTACGACTTCTATGCTTACTGTATCTAGATTTTCTTACATGCATAATGCCTACATTGTAAAACAAGCACGTTGTCTGGAACTTGAAGCTAAGATTTCTAAATTAAAACATAAGATTCAAAAAGATGATCATAGTGAAATGATAAAACATTTTTCCAACCTTGAGGTGAATCACTTAAATTTGCAATTAAAGTATCAACATCTTAAAGAAAGTTTTAGAAACAACAAATCATGACCAGCTCAGTTTTTGAAATCAACAAAATGAAAGCTTCTCTTCAAGGAAAGGACAACATAATTAGGAAATTAAAAGTGCAAATTTCTCAATTGAAGGAGACACGTAGTGAAGCATATCGTACTCTTGATTTCAGGGCCTTAGACTTTCAGATCACAGAATTAACAGAAAAAGTCACTATTCTTCAAGAACAAAATTAGCTTTTTAGAGCAAAAAATGCAACAATTAAGCAGCATTACAAAGAATTGTATGATTCTATTAAGATAACGCGTGCTAAAACTGTTGAAAAAATAGCTGCCTTGTTAGCTAAAATGGGAATCTAAAGGCTCAGATAATAGAAAAATAAAATGTGTCACTATGGATTCTATAAAACCAAAAGTGCTTGCCCCTAGTATGTATGCAATCGATGTTGAGCCAATTCCCCCTCGTAATAGGAACAATAAGGAAGTTCATCTAGATTATCTCAAACATCTTAAGGAAAGTATAAAAACACTTCGTGAGATTGTAGAAGAAGTTAGGATTGAAAAACCATTAGATAATGCCCTTGGAAATGCCTGTTTTTACACTAAACGATCTCAAGAATTGTTAGAGTATGTAATTGGCACTTGTCTAAAAGAATTCAATAAAAGAGATAAAAATACTTCTATTACCCCTTTAATTAGGAAAAAGCAAGTTACTTTTAAGGAACCATATGAAACTTTGACTAATAACGCACAAACACATGTTAAGCAACAGAAAGTGAAAAAGACTTATGTACCTGTGATTCCTTCTACAAAAGTAAACTATTCCACTGAAGCTAGCGAGTCACAACCTAGGAGCAATACAAAGAACAATAGGATCTTGCCAGCTAAAAGTGTCAACAAGAAGAAAGTATAAGATCACCCTAGGCACAATAAGTCTAATTTGAAACAAACTAATCGTGTTGATTCTAGTATTAGCTATAAGCGTACTGTAATTAATTCAAATTCTGACTCTCTGTGCAAGACATGTAATAAATGTTTAATTTCTAAAAAACATGATTTATGTGTTGTTAAATATCTGAATTTTGTGAATGCACCCCCTCCCCTAATGTGAAAAAGGTTTTGAGCAAAGTTAAGCAGGTTTGGAAAGCAACAGCAAAAATATTTACTAATGTTGGTTATCAATGGAAGCCCACTGGAAAGAAATTCACTTTAGGAGAACAGTGCCCTTTAACTAGGCTTACTAAATCCAAAGTTGTGCCTTTACAGAAACCTAAACACGTTAGTTCTAGTGTAATTGTAATCACTGAGAAATTAAGTAACACTTCTCCGAAACCATTAACTAGATACAAACGTAGAAACACACAACACAAGGTAATTTACACTAGCATTCCCACTACAGCTGAAACACAGATAACTCATGCTTCTATGAAATATACTGTTGTTTCTACTAACCAACAGGACCTCAATAAAAATTAGGGATTCAATATTCTAAACTCTCCATCCTCGTCTATTTTTAAATGCAGGTCGTACATATCATCCTTTGGTATTTAGATTCAGGCAGCTCAAAACATATGACGGGGAATTGCTCACGGCTTATGGATTTCATGAAAAGTTCATCAGGACAGTTAGATTCGGGAATGATCATTTTGGTGCTATTATGGGTTATGGAGACTACGTGATTGGTGATAGTGTGATCTCAAGGGTATATTATGTGGAAGGACTCAGACACAATCTCTTTTCTAAATGGCAATTTTGTGATTCAGATCTTGAAGTTGCATTCAAATTTTTTTTGTGTTATATTAGAAATGAAGATGGTGTGGAGTTACTTAAAGGTTCATGGGGCTCAAATATGTACACTATCTTTGTTGAAGACATGATGAAGTCCTCTCTAATCTGCTTATTGTCAAAAGCCTCTAAGAACAAATCATGGTTGTGGCATCGTCGGTTAAACCATTTGAACTTCGGTACCATCAATGATCTTGCAAGAAAAGATTTGGTTAGAGGCTTACCAAGGTTGAAGTTTGAGAAAGACCATCTTTGCTCGGCTTGTCAACTAGGAAAGAGCAAGAAGTATACCCACAAACCCAAATCTGAAAACACCATTATGGAATTTCTACATACCCTTCACATGGATTTATGCGGACCAATAAGAGTGCAGAGTATCAATGGGAAGAAATACATTTTGGTCATCGTAGATGATTATTTAAGATTTAAATGGGTTAAGTTTTTAAGATCCAAAGATGAAACTCTAGAGTTCGTCATTAAATTTCTAAAACAAATACAAGTTTATCTCAACAAAACTGTCATATACATCTGAACAGACAATGACACAAAATTTGTTAATCAAGTTCTGACTAAATATTATGAAAATATTGGCATTTTTCCACCAAAAATCTGTTATGAGAACTCCTCAACAGAATGACGTTGTCAAAAGACAGAATCGAACTCTTGTGGAAGCTGATCAGATAATGATGATATTTTCAAAAGCTCTGATGGTTCTATGGGCAGAAGTTGTTGCTACTGCTTGCTACACCCAAAACAGATCCCTAATTCATACTCATCATAACAAAACCCCATATGAACATGTTCATGATAAGAAACCTGATCTTAAATTTCTCTGAGTTTTTGTGCTCTTTGTTACCCTACAAATGACAGCGAAGATCTTGGAAAATTCCAACCAAGAACATATATTGGGATTTTCGTTGGTTATGTTCCAAATAGGAAGGGTTATAGAATCTATAACAAAAGAACCTGACGAATCATGGAAACCATTCACGTGCAATTCGATGAGCATACTAAGCAGATGGCTCCTGTGCACATCAATACAGGACCCGAGCCTATTTTATTGACGCCTAGACAAATTAGTTCAGGGCTCGTACCAAATCTAGTCCCTGCAGCTCCTTATGTACCACCGCCCAATAAAGATCTGGAGATTTTATTCCAACCGATGTTTGATGAGTACCTTGAACTCCTGATAACATCAAATATTTAATACTTTTTAGTGGAAAAATACCCCCTATATTACCTACAAATGTTTCACTAATACTCGAAAACGAGATATTTTTTATCATTTTGTAGTTTTCAGGTGAAATGCATGAAAATGACTAGAAACAAGGGAAAAGGGGCTCAAAGTGTAATTATCTGATGAATGTTACGTCGTAACATCAAAAATGGTTACACCGTAACATATATTAAGCAAGTATGAAGATCTAGGACAACTTTACGACGTCACACCATATCTAGTTACACCGTAACCATGTATTTGGAAGGAAATCTTACCCAAGATAGAGTTACGGCGTAACACCCCTTATGGTTACGCCGTAACTATGAAGATCCACAAATAAATGAAGATCATGTACATATGGAAATTATTTGAAGGTTACGGCGTAATGCAATATCTGGTTACGCCGCAACAATTTCTTATTTATAGAATGCCGTGTAAGAAAGTTACGGCGTAACACTTTTATTAGTTACGCCGTAACAGGTTCGATACCTATAAATAGAGGCCTCATTCAAGCTATTCCGACATCACTTCCTCCACAACCAATTAGAGAGGCGACTTAGGCTTCCAACCTTCAAAGAATTCCACCTGGAGTCCAAGGGAGATCACATTTTACTTACTTTTTGTATTTAATCATTCAAATACAATTACTGTAAGAATTATGAGCTTTCAATCTATGATTACTTATGTTTCTTATTGTGTTTCCATTATCATGAGCGGCTAAGCACTTAAAGTGTTGGCCTAGTTATGTAATTACTGTTGTTATGATGTTTGTTTCATGTTATATTATGGTTTCGTTAGATATTCCTTGACTATCATGTAACCCTGGGTTATGGTAGTACAGGTGGCTTGGACCTTTCTTGCCCCATTATTAGATTATCTAGTCAATATGAGATCCATCGGGTACTAGGGAGGATCTATGACTCCGACCCCTAGTGTAGGAACTAACCGGTCTCCGTACTTATCACTTAATATACTTAAAAAGCACAAGAACTCTTTCAGAGGGAGTTAATAATCTGCATAGGTTATTAGATAAGTTTTGAGAATAGTTAGGATTAATCACTGCAACCTGGATATCCTACCTCCTATACGATTTGGATTGACTCGAAATTACAGGAAGTATATGATAGACTATATATGCGTATTCAAGTCTATCGACCATAGAAACCCGTAATGAAACCATAGTTTAACATTGCACAGGAAAATGTTTTCATAACAATAGTAATGAAGTAACTAGGTTAGCATGTTTTCTCTTTTGATATCTCCTATCCTTTTAATTTCAGTTATTTATTTTATTGTTTTTCTATTTCTTTCAATTAAAATCAAAAACCATTTTCGAAACATGACATTTCAAATTAAAACTAATTACACCTTAGCTTTTGGGACGACCTCGGATTTACCATTCTATACTACCCACGATCTGGTTCTCTGCCCGTTAGTGCGTCGTTAGGTAGATTGAGTTTTAAAAGAAAATATGCATCACATACCTAGTTCTTATGCCAACCTAACAAACCCTTGGCATCCCCAATCATAGAGAACCTACGATTATTCTTAGACCTTTTCTTAATAGATCACTATGACCCATGTTTTCGCAAAAAATTTTTTTGACTAAACACACGTAAACTAGGATGGGAATTCAAGCCAATGCAGGCTAAGATATAAGCATTCAATCTTTTGTAGCCTAAAGGGTGCATCTATGCAAAAATGATATCATACAGTTTGAAAATTTCAAAGTAAAAGGGATGCAACGGAAACCCAATGTTACAGTCCCTCGCATACTCTTAGTAAAAGTTAGTCACGCCAGGCGTAGGTGGTCGATCAACCCTTTCATCAACCCCAGGCACACGGGGCTCATATTTCAAAATCCACTCATGATCAAGA
>BQNB010026040.1:9091-59001 GCA_026074375.1 Tanacetum coccineum
AACAAGAAGATATGATGTCGAAATTGCTCCAAACGATCACAACATCACTCGAATACACCGAATTTGCACTATCGTCAATCACGGTAACGCAACAAACACGAACTAGATCACTCTCAATCTTTAATGGCGTATGATACCACTTGTTAGGTCTTGATTTAGCTTGAATCACATGATATTGAACGATATAGAATAGAGAAAATTAAGAGAGGAAGGCAAGTCTTTCATAATTTCCAAATTTTATAACAAAAGAGAAAAGGATGGGAAAATGAGTTTGTTACAAGCCTTAACCACCTAATGATGATTAGGTGGCTATTTATAGGAAAGGGAGGTGAGCTTCCCTTCTATTATTCTCCTAATTTTTCTATTTAGTCCATAGTCTTTGGATAATATGATATTTTATACTTTTAGCATATTTCTCCTTATTACAAAATACTTGTTAGGAATTATGTATACCAGACTTAATTTTGTTAGTATAATTAGTTAAGTCTGTTAGTGTAGTTAATACTGTCAGTATAAAGATGTTAATACTGGTAGTAAAAGTTAGTACTTGTTATGTATTAGTTAAGTCTGCTTAGGCAGAAGATAGTTAGAGTTAGAGATATGCATGAGATATCTTAGGAAAGGATAAGACATTATCTTTTAGCGTTTTGTAAAAGCATTAGGTTTCCCTTGGTGTATAAAAGGAACCTATGGCATAGTTGATAGAGAGAGATCTAAATTGTGATAAATATCAATCATAGTCTGTAATCTGTAACTAGGCATTTTAAAGTTATATACAAAGTGTGGTTTGACATAGATTTCTTGTGTTTACTAATATTGTTCTTCTTGAGCTCATTGTATGATTAGTTTTTGCATATCAATATGTGTTACTCAGTTGGTTTCATTATTGTTGCTTTGGATTTATCTAAAGTAACAAACCCTTTGCTAAGACAAAATGTTCAAGATCTATTTAGTAAAAGGAATCCACAAGTGGTATCGAGCTTTTGTGGAAACTCTGAAATAAGAAGAAACTCCAATTGTTTTGAACCAGTTTACAATCAAACAATTAAGAGATGGCGATCAAAGACACTCCTCCACCAAAACCATTACTGCGATAGATAATGATGGTCTCTTCATCAGAAGGGAGAATATGATATTTGGAGCATGAGAATGCAACAATATATCTGTCACACAGACCATAACCTATGGGATATAATTGTCAATGGAGATCTCCAAGAAGAGGTTGCATCTGAATTATCAGCAGGTGAACAAACTGGTCCTCCTGCTCCTAAGACTGATAAACAAATGGCTGCCAAAAAGAATCAAGAAAAAGTTAAGAGCATCTTTCTTTTAGCCATATGATGAATGTACCCTTCTTAAGTTTTCATAATGTTCCAGATGCTAAGTCTCTATGGGCTGCAATCAAATTAAGGTTTGGAGGAAATGATGAATCCAAAAAGATGCAGAAAAATGTTTTAAAACATCAGTTTGAAAACTTTATCACTACACCAAATGAAAGTCTGGATAAGGCTTATGATAGATTCCAAAAGCTCATAAGTCAATTGGAGATTCATGGTGCTTCAGTATCAAAGGAAGATATCAACCAAAAGTTCCTAAGAAGTCTTCCTCCTTCATGGAGTCAAATTGCTTTAATCATGAGGAATAAGCCAGACATAGACCAGATTGATACTAATGATCTCTACAACAACTTAAGGGTCTATGAAAATGAGATGAAAGGGTCTTCAAGTTCCACAACTAATTCTCAAAACTTGGCTATTTCTTTCCTCTAAGAACACTAGCAGCACTAATGAAGTTAATACTGCTAGTGGAGATTTGAAGTTAGTACTTGCTGCAGGAAAACTGTTTATTCAATGTCAGGTTTCATATTACTCCATGTAGCCTGATTGATGTAATGTGCTCTTTCTTTGCACAACAGACAACCAGTCTTCAACTTGAAAATGAGGATTTGTAGCAGATTGATGAAGATGACTTGGAAGAATTGGATCTTAGATGGCAGGTGGCCATGTTGACTGTCAACAACCTTAAAATGGAACTAGAAAAAGTTGTTAAGGAAAGAGACGAGTTGAAAGTTAAGATAGAAAAATAGGAAGGATCATCTAAGAGTCTTACTAAAATACTCAATAGTCAAATGAGTGCAAATGATAAAAATGGTTTAGGATATGGCACACAAATGGATGAATTGAGTAACAAGTCTGAAACTGATAGTGAGATTAGTATGAGTGTTTTTGAGGTCAGATCAAGTGATAAAGATATCACATTAGCAAATGATAGGTTCTTTAAAGTATATGGGTGTCATGCTGTTCCCCCTCTTATAACAGGGAACTTCCTAACCCCAAGAGCTGACATATCATTTGCAGGTCTAGATGAATATGCCATTAGGAAGAAAATCATTGAGTCAAAAACAACTGAGCTTAAAACTGCAACTAGTGAATCTAAAACTAGTGAGACTGTAGGTAAAACAAATGAAGTAAATGTTGAAAAACCTAGGTCAGTCCATGAATCAGTTATGTCTAAACCAAAGATTAACAGAGATAAAGTCATCATTAGGGATTGGAACTCAGATGATGAGGATGATGTGTCTGCTGTAGAAACAGTTAATCCTGTTAAGACTAATAAGACTCAAACAGTTAAAACACAAGTTAATAAAATTAGTCAAAACTCTCACAAAGAAGGAATTGGATTTAAGAAAATAAAAGCTTGCTTTATTTGTAAGAGTACTGACCATTTGATCAAAGATTGTAATTTTTATGACAAAAAGAGTCCAAAACCTAAGCTGAAAAATGTGGTCAATACTGGTCAAAGGGTGGTCAAACCAGTATGGGATAATGCTAAAAGGGTTAATCACCAAAAAATTTCAACTAAATTGAAATACCCTCAAGCAAGAAGGACTTTTATCCCATCAAGAGTACTAACCAGGACAGGTTTTGTTAATCCTGTTAGGCCAAATGAAAAAAGAGTAGTACACACGGTTAGTACTGCTAGGCCTATTAGTACTGTTAGGCCTATTATTACTGCTAGGCCTTTTAGTACTGCTAGACCATTTGCTCCAAAATTAACACAAACTGGTAGTGCTATTAGACCCATTTACCCAAGAATGAACAATGTAAGACCAAGAGCCTCATATTCACCAATTAAGAGGTCTTACTACACAAAACCAGCTGTTAGACCCAAAGAATTAAAATAAGATGTTAAAATTTCTAGGGTGGCTACTGTTGGGACAAGAACAGTAGTTAGTGCTGGTAAGGGTAAGATGGAAAATGATCTTAAGAAGTCAAGATGGGTTTGGAGGTCTAAGGGAAATTACATGGATCATAAGTCTAAAGAAAGTGGATCTTTCATGCTCAAGAAGTTTGAGTATGTTGACCCAAAAGGGATTTCTAAGTCTGTGGTGACTTGGGTCCCTAAGAGATACTAATTTCTCTTACTTTTTATGCAGGGCAATCCAGAGGCTTTTCTACAGGATCATACAATAGTGGATAGTGGTTGCTCTAGCCATATGACTGGCAACAAAGCTTATCTTTTAGACTACGAAGATTACAATTGAGGCTTTGTGGCTTTTGGGAGTGATCCGAAAGGAGGTAAAATTACGGGTAAAGGTAAAATCAAAACTGCTAATTTAGACTTTAATGATGTCTATTTTGTGGATGAACTTAAGTTTAACCTTTTCTCTGTCTCACAAATGTGTGACAAGAAAAATAGTGTCCTCTTTACTGACACTGAATGCCTTATCTTGTCTCCTAGCTTTAAGCTTCTTGATGAAAGTCAAGTTGTACTTAGAGCCCCTAGACAGAATGATGTGTACATCTTGGATTTAAAGAACATTGTTCCTTTTGGAGGTATAACTTGTTTATATGCAAATGAAACAACAGATGAGTCTAAATTATGGCATATGAGATTGGGTCATGTGAATTTCAAAAATATAAACAAACTTGTTAAGGGATACCTAGTTAGAGGCCTACCTTCTAAAGTTTTTGTGAATGACCATACTTGTGTTGCATGCAAGAAGGGTAAACAACATAAGGCATCCTGTAAGGCCAAGTTAGAAAGAACCACCAAAAAGCCCTTAGAATTACTTCATATGGACTTATTTGGACATGTCTCAGTAGAAAGTATTAATAAGAAAAAGTACTGTTTAGTTGTGACTGATGATTTTAGTAGATTTAGTTGGGTATTTTTCTTAGCCACTAAGGATGAAACAAATGAGATTCTTTATAAATTTATTATAGGCTTAGAAAACCAATTAAATCATAAAGTTAAAATCATTAGATGTGATCATGGGACAAAGTTTAAGAATAATGCTATGAATGAATTCTGTGCTAAGAAGGGGATTAAAAGGGAGTTTAGTGTGGCTAGAACTCCACAACAGAATGGTGTTGCAGAAAGGAAAAATAGGACCCTGATTGAGGCTGCTAGAACTATGAT
Source organism: Tanacetum coccineum (assembly GCA_026074375.1). Lineage (NCBI taxonomy): Eukaryota > Viridiplantae > Streptophyta > Magnoliopsida > Asterales > Asteraceae > Tanacetum > Tanacetum coccineum. The sequence continues at coordinate 13,514 of BQNB010026040.1, forward strand.
AGCAGACTCACTTTTACCTATCCCATTTTGGGTAGAGGCAGTAAATACTGCTTGCTATGTCTTGAATAAAGTATTAGTGACCAAACCTCAAAATAAGACATCTTATGAACTATTATTAGGAAGACCACCTAGTATTAGTTTTATGAGACCTTTTGGGTGCCCCTTGACCATTTTGAACACCTTAGATCCCTTGGGAAAATTTGATGGAAATCTGATGAAGGATATTGCCTGGATACCTACAATTTAGTTAAGGATTTTAGAGTATAACAACAAAAGAACCAAAAATAAAAGAATAATGCACATTGAATTTCCTTGAATATCAACCAAATTAGGCAGGAATTGGTCCTGAATGGATGTTTGAACTGATTTGTTCTAACCAATACAATGAATTATATTCCTGTTAGTGTAGAAAATCAGGTTAATGTGGATGCGGGTACATAAGAACATTATGTTACAGGTTCATCAAGAAAAGATAAAGAACCTACTCAAGAGTACATACTGCTTCCACTACACCCTCATAGGCCAAGAAGTTTTAGTAAAGATGTTTTTTCTAATTTGCCAATAAAAAACCTACTAAAGAAGCTCCTAAAGAGCTTTTAAAGACAATATAACATGATGTCGAAAAATGATTGCTGAAAAAGAATAACTACATAAGTTGTCAGAAGCTGAACAAGCCTTGAAAGATGATCTTGAGAGGATGGTTACTCAAGAAATGGCTGCTAAAGCTATGGATGATGCTACAAGACAGGCCTTTGAATAAGAAAATAGGAACATTGCATCTCAAAAGAGGGCAGCTCAGGCTACCAATATTAACAAACTTAATACTGGTAGGCCATCTGTTAGTACTTCCTAATTCACCATTAGTTAATACTGCTAATACACCATATGCTAGTAAGCTGTTCGATACTCCCCATGTGGGGCAAATGCTGGTGGATCATCATTTGTCTATCTTGGAGGACAAATACCTATTGATGCATCTACTCTCCCTAATGCTAATTTACCCTGTGATCCAAATATGCCTGACTTAGAAGATGATTATGATTTTTTTCCAAATGATGGCATATTCAGTGGAGCTTTTGATGGTGAAGATTTGGGTGTAGCGGCTGATTTTAACAATATGGATAAAACCATTGATGGTCAGTACCTATTCCCACACCACAAAATTCATAAGCATCACCCAAAAGATCAAATTCTAGGATATCCTAAATCAGCAGTTTAAACAAGAGGAAAGATTCAAAAGGCTTCTTCAGCGCAACAAGCTTTGGTAAGCTACATCTACAAACAAAACAGAATAAATCATAAAGACCATCAGAACTGTTTGTTAGAATGTTTTCTCTCCCAAGAAGAACCCAAGAACATATCACAAGCCTTAGAAGATGAAAGCTGGGTCGAAGGCAATGAAAGAGAATTGGCTGCAGTTCAAGGTTACAGAAGGATTGGATACTTGTTGATTGGCCATCTGGGAAAAAGGGCAATTGGCAACAAAGTGGGTCTTCAGGATAAAGAATAAGAGAAGTATTATTGTGAAAAACAAAGCAAGTCTTGGTAGCACAAGGGTTTAGCATATGAAGTGTATAATTATGAATGATGTTTTTGCACCTTTGCAGGATAGAGGGCCATTAGTTTATATTTAGCCTTTGGCAACAATCATGGGATTGTACTGTCTACCAAATGGATTTAAGAGTGCCCTTTCTTTATGGTCCAATAGGAGAGGAGTATAAGTTCATCAACCTCCAGGCCTTTGAAGACTTGCTCATCCAAACAAAGTTTTAAGGTATTTAAAGCTCTTTATGGTCTACATTAGCTCCTAGACCTTGGTATGCAGACCCACTCTACTTTCTTGCTGGAAAATGGTTCAGGATATGATAACCATACACAAAACATGTTTATAAAGAAGAACAAGAGTGACATTATGTTAGTCCAAGTGTATGTGGATGACATTATTTTTGGCTCTACAAAACAGTCTATGTGTACTGAGTTTGAAGATTGTATGCACAAAAGATTCCAAATGAGTTCCATGGGTGAACTCACATTCTTTTTAGGATTATAGGCGAAGCAACAACTTGATGGAATCTTTATTAGTCAGGACAAGTATGTAGCTGACATCCTTAAGAAGTTTGATTTTTGTTCCATCAAGACAACTACTACTCCTATTGAATCTAATAAACCCCTGGTCAAAGATGAAGATGGTGTTGATGTAGATGTGCATGTCTACAGGTCCATGATTGGTTCCCTAATGTATTTAACTGCATCAAGGCTACATATCATGTTTGCTGTCTGCGCCTGTGCTAGATTTTAAGTCATTCCAAAAGCTTCACACTTACATGTAGTAAAAAGGATTTTTTATATACCTCAAAACATCAACGCAAACTATGCGATGTATCCTAGGGATTCCCCATTTGAACTAGAATCTTTTTAGACAGTTACTATGGAGGAGCCAGCTTTGGACAGAATCAACAATAGGTGGTTGCAATTTCTTGTATACAGATTGAAATCTTGCAATGAAAAGGCAGACATTGTGGCAAATTCTACTGACTAAGGCATAATATATTCATCTGCTAGCTGTTGTGCAAGTACTATGGATACAGAATCAGATGATGGATTATGGTTTTAATTTCATGAACACCAAAATCCATATTGACAATTAGAGTACAATATGTATAGTCAAGAATCCTGTCTATCACTCTAAGACCAAGCACATTGAGATTCGACATCATTTCATAGGGGATTGCTATGAGAAAAGATTGATAGATGTTCTCAAGATTCACACTGACAATAATGTTACAGACCTTCTTACCAAAGGATTTGATGTCACAAGATTTAACTTTTTAGTGGTCAGCGTTGGGATGTTAAATCTGTAGCTACATTTGAGGGGAGGTTCGATTGTAAAGTTTGTACGTATAGTTTGTATTTATAGTAAGTACTTATAGTTAGAATTAATACTGATAGGGTATTAATACTGGTAGTTAGGATAGTTAGTTCAGGTTAATACTGCCTTATGAAAATGTCTTGCAGTATTTCTCTTGTTTTTAGACTAATTTTTTCCAGGAAAAGCATGGATTTCAGGGTGGAAGGAAGCTGTGCTAGTAGTTTCTCTCATATCTGGTCTGTAAGTGCTTAATTTTGATCAACAAAGGTTAATACTAGTATGTCATTCTTAATACTGGTAAACAAAAGTTTATACTGCCATATCATATTAATATTAGTAGACTAAAAGTTAATTCTGGTAGACCAATGTTAATACTGGTAGATGACCGTTGGTGCTAGTGAGGGAAAATTGATTTTCCTTATTTAAATATTACCGTTAGAGATTTTTACAGCAATCACCTCTCGTGTAGGTTTCCTATTTGAATTATTACTAAATTTACTTTATTAAAATATCTTTCTTTACTATAAAGAAACTACTTTTTCAGTTGGTCCAATACGAAACCTTGTTTATCTTCTTTATAAATTCAATTGCCTCTCTCTACCAGCACCTAGTTACTCAAACGAACCAAACCCAACACTACAATTTGATTAATCACAACTTCCATTCCTCAAGAATTCAAGATGGCCAATTTGCGATACTCGGATAAGCATAACATGGTTGCTTTTCTAAAGAAACCTACTGAAAGTGTTGGTTTCACTAAGATAGTAAATTTTCTTAAAGGTACAACTCTCAGGTATGCCTTGATTCATAATCTAACTATCTATGATTCCCTAGTCAAACAGTTCTGGCAGACTGCCACTTTCAGAACACTTGCTAATGGGATTCAAGAGTTAGTAGCATCTATTGACAATAAAGAGTATACTATTACTGAGGCATCTATCAGAAGTAAAATTCAATTAGCAGATGCAACAGGTATTAGTAATTTACATGGGTTGGCCACATTGGGGTATGTCTCGGAGGGAAAACTTACTTTTTGGAAAAAGAATTTTACACCCCAATGGAAGTTTTTAATCCACACCATTCTACACTGCCTGAGCCCTAAGTCTGGTGGATGGGATCAATTTGGAAGCACTATTGCTACTGCATTGATCTGTCTCTCTAGTAACAGGGTTTATAATTTTTCAAAAATAATTTTTGATGGAATGGTTCACAATTTGGAGGGTCATACTAAATTTTTAATGTATCTAAGATTTTTGTAAATGATTTTGGATATAACTACTAAAAATAATAGCAAGTATCTAGCCCTAACTTTAACTAAAAAGCTTTATGCAAATATGAAAAGGGGTTATGCAGGGGACCATATACCATTGCTACCTGCAATGTTGGCAGGTGCAACTAAGGATCAAGGTGAAGGCTCAGCAAACCCAACTGAACCCCATCCCACACTTGTTGATCCATTACCATCCACATCTCAAACACAAATTCCATCCACCACTAAACCACATCCTCTATCACCACCTAGGTCTATTAACAGACAGGATACTGAGATTCCTCAGTCTTAGAGTCCTACTATCACCCCTGTAGCAGATGAGGCAACCACCACAGGTGTGAGGGTTGAAACTGAGGGAGCTACCACTACAACCTTTAGCTTAGATGCAGGGTTGGACAGTGGTAACATTCATGAGTCTCCACTCAGGTCCCATGAAGCACCTCTCCCTAAAGGTAACACATCAAGAAGTGCTGAGGACAGTTTGAAACTGGAAGAATTAATGGAAATTATACCTAAGCTGGAGTCAAAGATTGACAATTTAGAGAAGGAGCTGAAGGAGACAAAGCAGACTCTTGTGAATGCTGTCCTTACATTGGTAAAGAAGGTGAAATATCTTAAAGTGGCTTTGCAGAGAAAGCGAAAGCAAGTGGTTTTGTCTGACTCAGAAGATGAAGAAACAGAGAATCAGGGGAGGAATATTCAAGACATAGATGATGATCCTCTAGTTTCTTTGGGCAGAGATTATATGGAAGAAAAAGAAGCAGATTTTGTTACTCCTAGAAAAGTTAGTGCTTTAGGGGAGGCATAAGAGGAAGAAATTAGTCCTACAATCTTGGAAGCAGCTAAAACCTTATCACAGGTTGTTTCTTAGACTGTTAGTACATACAATAGGAGAGCAAGGTCAGCTAGTAAGGGTAAAGACATTAGTACTGGTTTGGATGCTGAAGTTGAAGTTAATCCTGGTAGTATAGATCTTAATACTGGTAGTACTGATCTTAATACTGGTAGTACACCAGTTAGTACTCCTAGTATAGTGCAGAAGGTGAATGTGATTGTTCCTTCTCCAGTTAAAGGACAAAGGGAAGGAAAAGCACCCATGCCTACAGAAGATGTTCAAGCTACCAAAAGGACAAAAGCACAGATACAACAAGAAGAAGCTGGTCTTGCAGAAGCTATAAGGTTTCAGGCTCTACAGGATGAAGAGGCTGCAAGACAGGACCACTTAGATGCTTTGTTGGCTAAAAGAATTTCAGAGGAGCAAGAACTATCTGAACAACAAAAGAAGAGAAAAGCTAAAGTTTAAGAAGTTGCACAGTACTATACAGAAGAGGATTGGGACACCATTAGAGAAAAACTTGAAGCAAATGCAGAATTAATTAAGAGTCTTCAAGAAGAAAATGTGTCTAGTGATGATTTTACAAAGAGGATGGTGGACATGATAAATCAGAAAAAGAAGTATTATGCAGAGCAAAAGGCAAGAGCAAGGAGGAACAAGCCCATGACACAAGCACAACAAAGAGACTACATGAGTACTTTCATCAAGAATTAAAGCTCTTGGAAAATGGCTCAGTTGAAGAAGCTTACTTTTGAAGAACTCAAAGATGAGTTTGAAAACCTAATGAAGAGCATTGAAAGTTTTGTGCCTATGGGAACAGAAGAAAGAGTAAAGAGACCTGGTGTGTAGCTGGAGCAAGAGTCTTCAAAGAAACAAAAGACTATTAAAGAGGTTCCAGTCATAAAAGAGAGTGCTACAGAACCAGTGTTTGTTAAGGAGGAAGAGATTGAAAACCCAATGAAGAAGAGAGGAAAAATAAAGAAGCAAATGGCAAGGAAAGGTACACATGCTAACAAGACTGCATAGTATAAAGCTGAAGAAGACATGGAAGCACTTATGAAAGGTAATGACACAAATTCTTCTTCAGGAACTGATATTCTAGTAAGTGCTGTTCCAATAGCTATCAAACCTCCTAGTATAGTTAATTGGTAGATAATCAAGCTAGGTAAGAAGGGTGTGTATCAGATTATAAGAAAAGATGGAACTTATATCACCTACATAAATTTTGGAGCTATGCTTAAAAGTATCTCAAGGGATGACCTTACAGAGCTATATAGGATAGTCATACAAAGGTATGGTACAAATGGACCAGAGGATGAGTATGAGAGAGTACTTTGGGGAGATCTCAAGACTATGTTTGATCCACCCCTAAGTACAGATCCAATCTAGAATTTACCATATCAATAAAAGATACTAAGCAGGAGATATTATGACACATGTAAAGTGTATTGTTTGACTTTAGAATCAGCTGATATCAACATGTTGACAGAAAGAAGATATCATATACCAGCTGATGTGTGTCACGCTATGTTGGATAAGAAGCTTCAAGGGAATAAGAAGGATGAGGCTTGCTATCAATTGTTGAAATTAATAAAGAAGCAAACTAAGAATAATTTACCTTGAAATGATGATGTTTAAAAGGTTTCTCAGTAGTTGTAAGTATGGTTTGAGTATCTGGAAGCTGTAATGGAGTTGAGAAGGATTGTTTAAGTGTTGGCTTAGCAACCACATAACAAATGGTCATCAGTTCACCATGTCTAACAGACATCAAGAACTGGCTAGTCCAAAGTAAACGGCTTTGATAAAGACTTCTCAAATCCGTTGATGGCTGACAGTTTACCAAAAACTGTATGGTGATTAATTCACCATGGTATTGCACTAAAGCATTGGCTACTCCAGAGCAAACAGCTACTGGTAAAGAGATCTTAAATCCGTTGATAGCTGATAGTTTACTAAAAACTATAAGGTTATCAGTGCACCTTGTTATTGCAATGAAGCATTCACTAGTCCATAGCAAAGGGCTCATGGTAAAGACACAACAAATCCGTTGATGGCTGGTAGTTTGCCAAAAACTACAAAGCCAACTTAGTTGGATGTTGCTGTGTAGCTATGGTGCATAAGTGATGAGATGCAGTTAAAGACTAAAAGCCAAAGTATGATCTGTTTTCTAAAGAACAACAATTAGATCATCATCAAAGAGCAAATTAAAGAAGTGTTTGGATACAATCCTCAAAAGGTCAAACTGAAGAAACTTAAAGTTAACAAGTGAAGTTCAAGTTTAGGGGAGGATTGTTAGGAATTATGTATACCAGACTTAATTCTGTTAGTATAATTAGTTAAGTCTGTTAGTGTAGTTAATACTGTCAGTATAAAGATGTTAATACTGGTAGTAAAAGTTAGTACTTGTTATGTATTAGTTAAGTCTGCTTAGGCAGAAGATAGTTAGAGTTAGAGATATGCATGGGATATCTTAGGAAAGGATACGCATTATCTCTATACGCGTTTTGTAAAGCCCATTAGGGTTTCCTTGGTGTATAAAAGGAACCCTAGGCATAGTTGATAGAGAGAGATCAATAGTGATCAAATATCAATCATAGTTCTGTAATCTGTAACCTAGGCATATTCAAAGTTATAATACAAAGTGTGAGTTTGACAAAAGATTTCTTGTGTTTACTTAATATTGTTCTTCTTAGCATTGTTGATTAGTTTTTGCATATTCAATAGTGTTTAATCAGTGTTTCATTATTGTTGCTTTGTATTTATCTAAAGTAACAAACCCTTTGCAAGACAAAGGTTCAAGATCCATTCAGTAAGGGATCCAACAATACTTTCTACTAACACTAAAAATAAATATGGAGAATTTCATATATACCCAATAAAACTTCAAAAATTACATATTTCCCCAAAACACAAGTTTTCAATGCATGTGTACAATGCTCTTAAAGCATGCTTTGGGGATATATGTAATTATTGAAGTTCTTTGAGTAATAATTGTCAAAAATGCCCACTAAATAAAAAAACCACTTAAAGTATCATAATTCACACTTTTATGATCCTAACACATCTAATGTACAACGTGTAACAATCTGTATTTTTGATCAATGTACGACGTCATTTAAATCACTATATATTTTTTTTCTTTTCGCGTTTGCTTTTAATTTTAATCGTTACGTTAAATCGGGTAAACTAAAAATCAACAATCAACGTAAACAGGCACCAAACAAATTAAAGTTTACGTCAAGCAATCATTATATTATTTTTACTAAAGTAATAATTAACTTATTATGTTTTATTTTATCGGTTACGTAAAGCGTTTACGTTTCACGATAAATTTCCAAAATTAATCTACGCTTCAACAAATACCTATGATTATACCCAATGCCTAAAGTTTTATAAAATATCACCCCATGTTAACATTGTTAGTCATATTATACATAAAATAAATAAGCTAGACCATACACATTACAAGTTTTACCTTTATGATAAAAACTACAACTTATATCTTCAAAATAATGCAAGATATTTTGCAAGACACCAAAAATAATCTAGTACTCCCCCCTCCTCCTTATTTTTGTGGGTTAACTCCCACATTAGGGAACCATGAGCCCACTTTACTAGCTAGGCAATGTACATCTTCAACCTCATTAAACCTTATGTTTAATTGACCAAGACTTTCCATGATTTCCTCATCTTGTCCAAGACATTCCTTAAGACCCTCATTGTATCTCTTGGACTAGTCTTGTGGTATATATACTTTCATACTAGTTGATAAACACATACACTCTTCATTTCACTTAGCAAATCAAACTCATCTTTCTCTTTTGCCTTCTCCAAACCCACGGCTCAAACCAAGCCACACACACAATCTATACAAATTTTTTGACAACATTTACAAGCATTCTTACATCATATCTAAGATATACTAAGAAGGTTTGAAGGCTTGGATAAGCCTTTACAAGAGTTAAGCAAGGAAAAGGAAGGATTAGGGTTTTAGTTGGAATTAGGGTTTCCAAGTGTGCAAGCTAGGGTTTGTAATCTAAACAAGGGTTTAGATTTTGTTGGTTATCACCATACATCATATTAAGGTCATCTAGAACTCTTTATGTCTTTACTTTCATGATTTCATGTGTATATAATGCTTATATAGTTAATCACCATTTAGGAAATGTTTTAACTTGTAAAAGGATTTTTTACACTTGGTTATGATTTGGTACACTTTTTCACATGTTATATGATTGTTAATATCATGTTAAAATGGATATATAAGTCTTGTACACTTTTGGATTATGTATAAAAAGTATATGTAAACAAGTTAACTAAAAAGTATACTTATGAAAGTTCTTGAATAAATAAGTATGTACACATTTGGATCTTGTGATTCTTAGAAAATATATGGACAAATCATGGACTAAGGACCCTAAGTATGTAATACATGCTATAAAAATGGTTGTAAAGGACTTGTAACAAAGTGGTTAAACTAAAAAGTTATAAAAACTAGTTTTAAACACATTTTTCCAAAAATATTCAAAGTTGTTGTTTTAATTCGAAAACTAAAGCCTTCATTTTATATTTTATAATATACTAAATGTCATGAGGATTTCAAAAAGGTAAGAAACTAGAAAATCCAATTTATAACGAAAAAGATACGAAGATTTCAAGTTTACGATAATAAATACTTTTATAAAACTATTTTTATAAAAGTTACTGTTCACATCAGACATATTTATTTTTAAAACATCATTAAATAAATAGAGATTTCAATTACGAAAACGTACTCGAAAGAATCACTAAAAACGGAGTTAAAACGAATAAAATACGACGTTTACGAGTTTACGATAACTAAATTTATAGAAATAAAATTATAATTGTCATGAACAGTAAAAAGTACTGTTCATCAGGGGACTCAAATTATGAAAATATAATATTTTGATAACTCGTCTTAATACGAAAGCATGAACATAAAAAATGTAAGAAATGGACTTGAAACGAGAAAATTACGCTGTTTTCACTAAAGTGTTATTTATAAACGTTTTTACTTATAAACATGATTTCACTAATGCAATTAGATGGTGATGTAGCTATATAGAATTATATATGGTATTAGTTAATCAAAGTGCTTAGTACTTATACGACCTATATTTAATTAGGTTGCATTCGGGCGTTTACGTGACGCATTTTCTGTTATACTTTGAATATCATTCACTCAAGGTGAGTCATAGCCCCACATTTTCTCTTTTAATGATTTTCATAAACTGTTTTCGGGGTGAGAATACATGCTCGTTTTACTAAGTGAACTTATTGATTTCTACTACTTAAGCGTTACATGACTATTTATTTTTACTAGAGCTTTTACTTGCTTACTACATGATTTTTAATACATGTGTGATACATGCTAAATTGTTTTTATATACACAAGTACTTATAACTGACAGTTGGCATTCATAGCCCCATTTTACTACTTGATTGTTTTACAAACACTAAGGGGTGAGATTACATTGCTTGTTTTACTATTGGACACAAGTGTTTTCAAAGTGTATGCTATCCAGATTATTGCCTGATTATTAGTGCCTAAGTTACCGTATTACTGTGAAGTCCCTACAAACCATGAACCATTAACTGCTATTGTAGTAAGCGCGAGTGTTATGGATATATCTATTAGAACTGAAAATCCCTGTCTTGGGTGACTGGCCGCACCAACTCTAAAGGAATAATACTTGGATGTCTGGCAACATCTTCTCTCTCTTTCTCTCTCTCTCTTATCATATGTAATGCTTGGGTGTTTTGCAACATCAACTCGAAGAGAATAATACTTGGGTGTCTGACCGCACCAACTCTATGAGAATAATACTTGGATGTATGGCAACACCAACTCTCTCTCATAATACATGTTAATGTTCTGGCAACCTTTTTCTTTTTCTCCCTCTCATCATATGTCAATGCTTGGGTATTTTGCAACATCAACTCTAAGAGAGAATAGTACTTGGGTGTTTGGCTGCACCAACTCTCGGAGAATAATACTTGGATGTCTTGCAACTCCAACTTCCTCTATCATCATTTGTTAATGCTTCGTTGTCATGAGCTTAGGGCAATAATACATGTTCTTTTAGACTTGAGGAATTTGTTTCTCTTGCCTACATTACATGTTTTGGACTATGGAATACGTACATAGTCTGCCCTTACTTAAGTCTTGTGGTCCACTACTGATCATTACTGGATTTATTGAATCACTACTTGGATTTCAGAAATAATACTTTGAAATGTTGTAACGCTACTTTTCTTACCAAAAATATTACTTAAATTATTTCAATACTGCTTTTACTTAAACCTATGAATTCACCAACATTATTGTTGACGTTTTTGCGTGTATTTTCTTAAGTTATTATTTTGCTAGCTGAGCATTAGGAGCATTCGAGTCGCGCAGATATATTTTTGAAGGCTTTACAATTTGTGTATCATTCGATAAACGTTTTGAAAATGTTTTCTATTACATTACAAATGGGACCTACTATTGTAACTCTGATATTTATAAAAAATTATCGAATGGTTGACTTTTCAAAACGTCTCACTTAGAGTCATTTTCTGTAACTTGTACCTTGTGCCTTGAAGTCGCACCCCAATGTTACCGTTCCGATGCAGTCTGATTTTGGGGGTGTGACACAACGATAGCATATCGACTCATCCGGTAAACATCTAATGTACAACGATAACATCTTGACTTATCCGTTGAACATCTAATGTACAACGATAGCATATCGACTCATCCGGTAAACATCTAATGTACAATGATAACATCTCGACTCATCCGTTGAACATCTGATATACAACGATAGCATATCGACTCATCCGTTGAACATCTAATGTACAACGATAACATATCGACTCATCCGGTAAACATCTAATGTACAACGATAACATCTCGACTCATCCGTTAAACATCTAACGTACAACGATAACATCTTGACTCATCCGTTGAACATCTAACGTACAACGATAACATCTCGACTCATCCGGTAAACATCTAACGTACAACGATAACATCTCGACTCATCCATTGAACCGGACCGAGGAACCGAACTAGGGCTGAGCATATGGACCATTCGACCGGACCGGACCGGAAAACCGGACCGAACCGGACCGAACGTATTTCGGTCCGGTCCTTGGTCCGGTGTTTTGGACCAATTCGGTCTTCGGTCCGGTCCGGTCCGGTCTTACCAAAAAACCCAATGATTATGCCTTATATGACCGGACCGGACCGAGGGCCGAACCGGACCAGACCCACTCGGACCGTACCGTACCATTTCGGTCTGGTCCCGGTCCGGCGTTTTGGACTATTTCGGTCTCGGTCCGGTCCGGTCTTGGCCGGTCCGGTCCGGTCTTGGCCGGTCCGGTCCGGTTTTGGACCGATGCTCACCCCTAAACCGGACTGAACGGACCGGACTGTGGAACCGGACCGAACGGAACGGACCGTGAAACTGGACCGAACGGACCGGACCGGACCGAGGAACCGTACCAAATCAAGAAACTGGAATGTTTTTTCCTTAGTATTTATATAATTATTATTTATAAATATATAATTATATATTTTATAAAAATATATATTTTATTATTTTATAAAAATATAATTTTTATTATTTTATAAAAATATATAATTATATATTTTATAAAAATATATATATATATATATATATATATATATATATTTTATAAATATATATATATTTTATATAAAATATATAATTATAAATAATAATTATATACTTTATAAATAATAATTATATATTTTAAAAATAATATAACTAAAAATAAGAAATATATATTTTAGTAAAAAACATTCCCCGGCGACATGTCGTCGGGGATTGTGTTTGTCACGTCCCACCAAAAATTTCGTTATCGCGTCATTTGTGCTAAACGATAAAAATAAAACATTCCCCAGCGACATGTCGCCGGGGATTGTCGTCGGGGATTATTAAAAGCAATAAACTAGATATCGCTTTTAACAATTAGCAAAAAACAAAAGTAAAAAAACCATCACCACCACCGGGCGACCTTATCGGCGATTCAAGAAGAAGAACCACCGTCCTCCTCCTCATCCCCCACCACCACTCACCACAGAACCACCGTACTCCTGCCCTACCACCACTCACCACAAAACCACCCTCCTCCTCTAATCACCCGAGCACACGAGCACATAACCCTCCTCCTCCTCTAAACTATAATTCTTTTCTTAAACCCTTTAAATGATAATTCTTTTTCTTCTTTTTCTAGTCCTCTAAACCACAACCGATACCACAACCAAGGGGACAACCGAGGGTTCGAGTAAAGGGTTTAATTTTAGATTTTTTTAATTATTTTCTTAATAAGCTGTTAATTAGCACTTAATAAGCTGATAAGTTTGTTAATAAGCTAATTTTAGATTTTTATATGTTTTTTTTGCAGTCAACAGTAGCAGCCGAGAGGAGACCACAGCCGTGGGGCGAGAACGATCCGAGACCAAGCCGACAATAAACAGTCGAAGGTATGTTCTTTTTGTTTGCCTTTTGGTATCCCCGGGGACATGTCGTTGACAAATGTTTATAGTTATTAATATGTGTTTGGTTGGTTTGCGGGTTAGTTAGTATTGCGTTTGGTTAGATATGATTGTGTTTTTTGCGGCTGTGAACTTGGTTTATAAGGTTTTATTTAAAAATGTGAAACACTTGAACTTCGCGTAGTCTCGGGTCTTATCGACATAAGCTGTTGTTAAACAGCTTATGCTGATAAGCTGTTTAACGACACTTATTTAAATGAATGAATGAAATTATTGTGGATTGTTTAAATGTGTATATTTATTTGGATGTGTGCATGCTTATATTATTTTGTTCATGAATTTCTATATATTATTCTAATTGTACTTGTACAGATGTCGGCATATGTAGCACGGGGTCATGGCGGTGACTGTGGCAGTGATGATCGTCGCCCTCCAGGTCAGATACCCATCGGTTGCCGAGGTAAGAATTTCTGGATTATTGTAATATAAGCATAAACTTGATACATTGAATGTGCTTCCCTTGAATTTTTATGACGTTATCACTCACTTCATTTTGTAGGCAAGGGAACCCGAAAACCCAATAGGGGAGGCAAGAAAGCCGACAGACTCGATACCCACGGGCAAACCAGGAACCTCGGGTTAAGGAGGATTACGGATCAATGGGGTCCGCAGCAGATCCAGTTTGAGTTCAATGATAGAGGCACGTTGATGCCTCTCGGTGACTACGCGGCTCACTAGAGTAACCTCCTCGGGGAGATCGTCAGGGAGTTCCCGATGCACTGCCCTTCTTGGCGCAAGATCGAGCTGGAGCGGAAGGCGGGGGTCATCGGAAACATTAGGGTCGGTTATTTCATTATCCTTTTATTATCGTGTTCATTTATTTAATTTTGTATATTTATCTAAATTTGTTTATTTATTTATATGATATAAATAAATAAACGAATTTAGATAAATATATAAATTATATCTCTAAGCCTGTCTTTGTTATATATGATTGCAGTCCCAGTTTGACTTGACGCAACACATGCAATCTCCCTTTTGGCTAAAAATCCAGAAGGGTATCGAGCAACAATTGGCCAAGATCTACACCGACAACAAGTCGGCGTTGAAGCATGAGCATTGGGTTCTTAAACCCGACAGGACGCCTGACGAGGAAGGCATCAGATCCCGACATCCCCCGAACATCACCCCGGCAGATTGGGATAAGCGGATTGCCTTTTGGCTTGATCCTAAGAACCTTTCCCGAGCCGCTCAAAATGCTCAAAACCGGGCAAGAGCATGGTCATATGCCGGCAGGGATCCCGGTCACTTGCTGTCCTCCGAGATATGCAGGTAATAAACATTATAATTATTTTACATATATAGAGCTCGTTATACGCTTTGGTGTTGTGATTTGTCGTTTTTAATTTGTTTTATCTTTATATACGTGTGTCTATACTGATGGAGAGCTCCAAGACTCGAGAGTACCCGTCCCTGATCCAGACCTACTTTGATACACTGTTGACGGCGTATTCTTGCGGGACGAGGAACGACTTCTATATGTAAGTATTGTTTCAAAACACACACTTTAATGATTTGTCGAGACACAATGTAGTAACCCGACTAATATATTAACTATCTTGTGTTTTTGTCACTACATAGGAGGAGATGCTGAGGCTTAAGGATCTAGGCCCCAATAAGCCGTCGGGTGTGGCCTACACTGACGACTAGATCATGGCCATGGTTCGTCAGAGCAAGCAGCAGGGGCACATTCCCGGTGTTGGCAGGGTTTTGGCGGGACAGGGAAGGGACGTCCTCACTATACCCGAGCCTTGATGCACGCACACCGCCGATGTCGATAAGGTAAAAAAACAAACAAGCAGCTAAGGAAATAGATCGATATGCTGATGAAGGTAGTGAGGAGTGACGACAATACGGGTAGCACCACTAGACCTTCAACAAGGTGGAAATTCTCGAAAGTTGCTATGAAGCCCCTACTACTTACTTTGTTTGATTCAAAAGGGTTTTTAACCGTAGGCATTTTGCCAGGAAGTTGGTGGGCTCATCATGAATTAGCATGAGGTCGGTAGTGGCAGCGAGAGTGGCGGGGGCGGGGATGATGAGCCGGGCGAGGATGAGGACGCGAAGAGGATGAGGATGCCGACGGGGATGAGGATAGTTAGGACATGTTATATATGGGTAAGTATATGCTATTTTGTTTCTTGAAGTATATATTGGCGACCTATATATAAACATTTATTGAACCGTACCTTTAGAACATGTTATCTAAATATTTGTTGACTTGTATCTTGCTGATATTGCAAGTTTTGTGGCTAGGAAGCTCGTTTGTTAGACTATAACATGTTTATTTTGGTTTTTGGACGTATTTAGCTTATTTATATCAAATGCGTTGATCCGTAATATTATTTTGTGTTTTGGTACAAGTTGTAATGTATTTGGGTAGTTTATATAGTGCTAGATACATGTTTGTTTATTGGTAGGTTTTTTCCAGAAAAATTCCAAAAAAAAACCTAGAAATCAGCTGTAGTGCAGGCTGCACAAAAAAAATTACAGACTTTTCCCCGGCGACATGTTGTCGGGGATAGTGTGAACAAATTAAACGAGGTAAGACTAGCCTAGTTGATTAGTCAACTTTGACAAAACATTCCCCGGCGACATGTCGCCGGGGATAATGTTTGACTAGTCAACCACTGAATAGTCATTTATTGACAGAATATTTTTGGCATAATTAGTTAATTAATGACAAACTATCCCCGGCGACATGTCGTCAGGGAATATTTTGGACAACCCGAGGTTTTGGTTGACCGAAAAATGTGTGGGCCCGTCGTTGTCGCCGGGGCAAAGAGTCGGGGAATGAATCCCCTTGGTGCCTTCCTCGGCATCCATTCCCCGGCGACATGACGCTGGAGATAGTTTACCCCGGCGACAACGCGTCTTATGTCGCCAGGGCAAGCGTTGAATGTTGTAGTGACACTACACAAAAAAGTCCAATTTTCCACACTATTTTTTACACACTTTTAAATAGTGTGGAAAATATTTTGAGTTTATTAACACATATAAATGTGTAAAAAATAGTTAAATAAATAAGTGTGAACAAATTTAAAAAAAAGTAAAAGGTTTCACACTAATATGTGTTGTAAATAAAAGTTCACACTTTTAAGTGTGAAAAAATTCATAATTTGTCCACACTTTTAAATGTGAATCCCATTTGTAACACCCAATATCTCCACACATGGAAAGTATGGAGGATTTGGGTGTTACAAATGGAGGTCCACATTTGAAAGTGTGGACTTTTATTTGCAACACATATAATTGTGAAAACTTTTTAAATTTTTAAAATTTGTTCACTTATTTTTGTAATCATTTTTTACACATGTATATGTGTTAATAAACTCAAAATATTTTCCACACTATTCAAAAGTGTGTAAAAAATAATGTGAAAAAATGGACTTTTTTTAGTGACATCACTACGCAATTACGCTCAGTCCTAGTCACAACCAGTATGAACACGCGGCCAACAAAACCAAATCCCAGAATGTATCGATTAAAGCGCAAACGAAACCAAATTAAGAACAGCAAGAAAGTCAATCTTTCGCAATATACGTATTATATCAATATGTGATCAATCAAACACACGAACCAATAGAAACTTTGATACAGTAAAGTTATGAAGCACTACAATTAAATAATATCAATTCAAAACCAACCGAGCCACTAAGAATATTCAAATCGCAAGTATGGATTACGAAGTTTTAATAAGGAGTCCTAGATAAGATGTTGAATTGAGACAGTGGTGTTTATTCAAAACTTAACCTATTAAGAATCGGATGCATATCAAAAAATTGTAAAACTGCTTATCTGTTGTCTTAAATGCAATGTAACAGATACGCAATTTTAATAAGCAGTCCTAGATTAGATGTTGAATTAAGACCGTGGTGTTTATTCAAAACTTAACCTATTAAGAATCGGATGCATATCAAAAAATTGAAGTTCTTACCAAAATTAAACTACCTCACATATATATATATATAGATGTCTCAGACCTCCGGAACTGAAGTCTACCTCATACATTTCTGTTGTCTTAAAATGCAATGTAACATATACGCAGTTTTAATAAGCAGTCCTAGATTAGATGTTGAATTGAGAAAGTGGTGTTTATTCAAAACATAACCTATTAAGGACCGGATGCATATAAAAAAATTGAATTTCTTACAAAATCAAACTACCTCACATATATCTATAGATGTCTCAGACCCCCGGAGCTGAAATCTACCAATCTCGTTGAATATAAATCTGGAGCTCTTAATTAGAAGGTGAATGGCGGCTCTTTTTTAATTGTCACATTTTATAACCTAATTTGAGGTCCTTGGTTTGCAAAACTTGGGCGTGATATGGGCTTATTTTGGGCTTAAGGTGTGATGATCCATCCATAGAGCGAGAGTATCTTTAGGGTTTCGTTATGAACTCCTTAGTACATCATTATGAAGTTATTAAGAAGTTTGTGTATAAACGCAATCCTACCAAGACTACTCTCCACTCTCTGGAGGATCAATCACACCCTGGACCTCAAGGCCCAAAATAAGCCCATATCACGCCCAAGTTTATGCAAACCAAGGACCTCAAATTAGGTTATAAAATGTGACAATTAAAAAAGAGCCGCCATTCACCTTCTAATTAAGAGCTCCAAATTTATATCACGAGATTGGTAGACTTCAGCTCCGGGGGTCTGAGACATCTATAGATATATGTGAGGTAGTTTAGTTTTGTAAGAACTTTAATTTTTTTATATGCATCCGGTCCTTAACAGGCTATATGTTTTGAATAAACATCACTGTCTCAATTCAACATCTAATCTAGGACTGCTTATTAAAACTAGTGTATCTGTTACATTGCATTTTAAGCTCAACAATATGTGTGAGGTAGACTTTAGTTCCGGGGGTCTGAGACATCTATAGATATATGTGAGGTAGTTTAATTTTGGTAAGAACTTCAATTTTTTGATATGACATTCCAGGCCCTCAATTGATGTTATATTTGAATAAATACACCAATGGTCTCATTCAACATCTAATCTAGGACTACATTTATTAAAACTGCGTATCTTTGCCACCCACCCACACAACATTGCATTTTAAGACAACAGATAAGCAGTTTTGCAATTCAACACCCTCAAAACTGCTAATCAGTTGTATAACTTGTATCAAACCAAAATAATCAGATACATAGTTTCAACAAGCATTCTACTTGGCTTTAAATACCATTCATGATTATCGAAACTAATCAAATACATAGTTTCAATAAGCATTCTTAGTCTTTTTGTATTGCTTATTTGAAACTATGTATCTGATTATTGACGGTTTGATACCACTCACATAAAAGGCTAGTTTTTGAAGGTGTAGCGTGATTGCCTTATCCAAAACTGCTTACATTCTACTAGCTACTTTTCCAAAAATAAGAGTGTTTAGAATAAGCAATTTTTGAGGTCTGCTTATTCCAAAATCAGGCTTATATTTAATTCACAAATAACAGATAAAGCGATTTTTGATAAGCAAATCTCCAAACACCCTCAAAACTAACTAACTGTTTCATCGCAAAACGGCAAATGTAACAGATACGCATGTTTAATAAGCAATCCTAAACAGGCCATAAGCAGATAAACATTCCAATAACCAACCTTAAAAAGTTTCTTACTTATTCTAAATCCAAACAAAACAAAATGAATAAAAATGAGACCTGATTTTTAGTGGAAAAAACAAAAGCAGAAGAAGAAAAGGAGCAAAGGCCATGAACAATGTCATCATTCTAATTTCTAAACCCACAACTTCTTCATTACATGAAATACTGATTCGAATACCCAAAATACCCTGTAAAAAACAATTCAATTTTTATAAAAAAAATATTGCATTAGTTACAAAGATATTAGAATAAGATGATTATAATGGTACCTTATGAATTGAAAAAGTAAAGCTGATCGGAGGACAAGGTTCCGGCGAATCCCATTGGTGATTGTCATTCGAGATTGAATTTTGTGTTTGAAAAAATCTCATTTGTGCATTTCATACATATGCCTTTTAGCAGCAATGCTCCAATGGGGTGGTTTTTGCAAAGCTTTTTACTATTTGAGAAAGCTTTCAAAGACTTTTTACCATTGTGTACAAAGGCTTTTCAAGAGTTTTGAAAGAAAGACTTGGCACTCAAGACAAGTTTAGCCACGTAATATGCCATACAATTCAACCCAGCAAAAGCTTTTCACATTACCAACTATCTGTGATAACAGTACTAACACAGAAACAACTTCCACCATTATGACTAATACATGCACCAATGTCAATGAAGACTTGGTAGCAATGTGGGAAAGCACTTAGGAGATTATTTATGTCAGTCTGCTTCTTTCAACCAATGTTTAGGTAAACGCGCCGTTAGAACCATTTTTATAAAAAAAAACAGACAAATTAAACCGGAGGCCGGGTTATCGATCTTATTGGTGATTTTTTTACAAAGAAAGCACGTTAATTACATAAAACGAGTTCGGCACAATTTTAATTTTTTACCATGTTTTTTTTTTTTCTTTTTTTTATTTTTTTATTTTATTTTTTTTTTTTTTTTTTGTTTTTATATTTTGTTAGTATAGTGTTTATATAGGCTCAATATATGAAATATTCATGATTTATATATATTTTTTTTTGTATCATTAGAAATATTTTTTTATTTTTTTGTTGTGGAAGACCGGATTGACTCGACGGTTGACCCGGTGACTCGACCGGGTCGATTAGAGAATCGGTTTTCAAAACATTGTCTTTGACATATAAATGTTTGACTAAATTATCCGGATTTACCATAAAGTTTGAATAGATTCGAAAAGAGTGGCAAACTCTTAATCTGAGCCCACTCGGTACTAACACCTCACACGGTGCAATCAAAAACCACCCACATACAACACATGACGTGAGTTGTGTAGGGTGAAACGAGGTTGAGCCACTCGTATGAGTGAACACCTCACGGCTGACGAATCAAAACCACCCACTCAACTCACGACGTGAGTTTGGGTGAAAACGGGGTGGAGCCATTCGGTGAGTGAACACCTCACGGGTGACGAATCAAAACCACCCACTCAACTCACGACGTGAGTTTGGGTGAAGACGGGCACAAATGATGATCCATTAAAAAGGTTAAAACTTTCTAGTAGTCAACGTCTTAACCTATAGTTTCGACTAAACGATTTAATGTGAGCGAATAGAGATTAAGATTGAAATACACAACCATATGAATAAATTAACCCTTGTTCGAGCTTTATTTCATCATTTGAATCCTAACTATTTACCATTGATTTTTAAGCATAATATCCCTTTAGTATAAGTTTTGGTTTTATTATTCCTTTAGATACCTTATGTAACATTTCACATTTCAGGTCATTTTTCGACTTCAAATATTCCATTATTTATTTTTATACATTTACGCTTAACTTTTAATTTTTATCGTATAGTTAAATCGCGTAAACTAAAAATAAGCATTTAGCGTAAACGGACATCAAACAAATAAAAGTTTACATTCAACAAGTGTTATAGCATTATTGGAAGTATAATTTATAACTTTTCAAGTTATATTTTTATACTTTACATAAAACGCATCCGGTTCGCGTTTTAGGCATCCATGCATGCATGTAATCACACAAACCCATTTAGACTTCAACAAATACCCACCAATACATTTCTAGCAAAGTTTTATAAAACTTATACATGTTATTACACATGAACCAATTTACATACATGTACATACACATTCATACTTGAAATTAATTCCAAACCTCCACTAACACCATTAAACAAGTATACTTGTTATCTAATGGATCAAACCCTCAATATATTCATCACTTTTGACTTCCAATGGGTGCTTGTGACCGGCTAGGATGAAAGAAAAAGAGGGCACAACAAGCAAGCATGCATGATACATATCAACTCATTCTTACACAAAGTTAACATGTCACACCATCTACCATACTTTCTCTTTACTGCCTAAAAATTGAAAACTCATAAAACCCTATACGCACTATTTGTCTTCAAAAAACCGGCCACAAAGCCCCTAAAACAAATTCAAAAACATTTGTTGATTTTTTATTTTTTTTAAAACTTAAGGTTTAAGACATACATACATTCTTAGGCTATAAAATAGGCAAGAAAAAAGTGAAGTAAACATACACTTATCATTTTTACAAGAAATCAAAGCACAAAACTCCCTCCTACACTCCTATAACCCACGGCTTGAAACACACACACTCCTACAATTCTTATACATTTCATAGTTTTGATTTTACAAGTATTCAAGTGTATAAGGTTCATTGTTAGGCATATTTAAGGTGTATTAGAAGCTTGGTTAATTGGTTACAAGGGTTTAATATCAAGAAGAAAACTAGGGTTTCTATAATTGAAATTAGGGTTTTCTTGTTAATTTAAGGTTTAGAATTTGTTTCTCTTTATCATCCGTCTTGTTAAGGTCTTCTAAGAACCCTAAACTTTTCATATTATTAATTTCATGTTTTATATAATTGTTATATAGTTAATCATCACCTAGGTTTATTTTATTAAGTTTATAAAATAATTACACACATGTATAAATTCGAATTTCATTTTTAGTATGATGTTATGATGCTAAAATGATGATAGAAAGCAAGAACACACTGTGTATAATTATTTGTTAATTTATAAAACTAGTTTATAAATTAATTATATAAAAGTTTATTTATTATGTTTATGAATAAATAAATGTGAAGACTTATTATTCTTGGACATATTCTTCGACATACATTAAAGGACTATAAATATACATAAGTTAGTGTATTAATCATAAAGTAGAGGACTTGTAGTAATTTAATTAAGTGAAAAAGTGTATAAAACAAGTTTATAAAATTAATTATATAAAAACTAAAAAGCTACTGTTTTAATTCGACAAATAAAATAATTATTTTATATTTTATTACAATAGTACATTTCATGACGATTCTAAGCATGTAAAAAACTTGAAAATCCGAGTTATAACGAATGAGTTATGGAATTTACAAGTTTACGATAAAAAATAATTTTATAAAATCACGTTACTATTCACAACAGTAAGTTTTGGGAAAATATTTCACTTAGATAGAACTTTCAATTACGTATCCGTGCATATAAGAATCACTAAAAACCAAATTAAAACGAATGAGTTATGATTTTTACGAGATTACGACAATTAATTATATAAAAGTAGTTTTATATAATTTTTACAGAAACAGTGAAAGTTACTGTTCATCAGTAGCTAAAATATTATAAATGTAATATTTTGATAGATTTTCTTAATACGAAACCGTGGACACAAGAATCACTAAAAATGGAATTAAAACGAAGGAGATATGATGTTTATACGATAAATAAATTTATAGAAAGTATTTTTTTTAAATTTCCACTTACTGATACTGTTCATAACAGTACATATAAATATTATGAATGTAATATTTGATTAAAATGTTCAAATACGATTCCATACATATAAGAACGTATAAAAACGAGAAAGTTACGACGTTTTTTACTGAAAGTAATATTTATAATGTTGGTTAACTTTACAAAATTTTATTTTATCAGCAATTTAAATTAATTTATATAATGGAAATTTATTAAATAATAAAAAATAGGGGGGCTTTTCCAAGAATTTTTAGCAATTAATAAATTGATGGACAAGTACACTAATTTTACAAAAACAAATGCATGGACATTATTTATTTTACTGATGTCGCGGTGCGAACTCGCGAAGAGTTTTACAATCCCCTAGGCAGTGTACCTAATTGTTGTAGTGTAGTATAGGTAAGACTCGGGGTTTGATATATCGTTCCTCTAGGGGAGAATAGGTTTGGTAAGGTTCGAACACGGTTCTACAGAATTCTACTGAGGTTGATGGGACTATTCTTTTGTTGTTATTTTTTATTTTATAGAAAGCAAGTAAAATCATTGGTTTAAGAGGTTGATTGGTTTGTTTTAGCTAATTAAACTAAATATAATCTAAACTACTGGTGATAACTTTATGATAAACAAATGTATCACTAAATCTGCATCTACTCCTCAGATTGCTTCTCCTAGATCTGTTGTCTTGTCACACTTATGATGATCTGTGTAGGTATTTCATAAAGTATGAACGAATTACACGAAAACGCCATCTACGTAATACGCTCTTAGAGCAACGCACAAGTAAGGTAGTATAAAGACTATTACAAGGCCCCAATGAACATATTAAATGCATGTGAAATATCCTAAGAGGGATCAACCAGAATCAGGGGTAATGGTAGATTAAAGATTGTTACACTGGTATCCTTTCTAGCACAACGCGCGTTTCCCCCCCTTTTTTTTTTTTTTTTTACGACATATCAACAGGCGATCTAGGACAAAAAAGCTGGTTTTCTAAAGCCTAACGTATTTTCACCGCACCCGGAGATTTTACGCGCATGCGCACCCAGAAGTGACCTCTTTCCGCCCGCAGATCTGCCGCATCGACCATCCCGCACTAGACGCACATCCATCACAACGACGCAAAACATCAAAAGGTCTACAACCTAAGTTTCATGCCCCAATTCATAAGTAAATACAAAAGAAGGTTTAGCCTAGCATGTTATAAAGAAAGCAAGAACATAGATCAATCATGCAACACATAGACATATTGAATGATTAATGATAAACACTATTACTTGATTAAAGCATAGATCAAATGTAGTTACAATAGGGTTTTGAGGCCCTGAGAATGACCCTTAAAGCTGCTACAATCACTAGGGTTCGTCTCTCAAAAGTTATGAAAAGTTACACACCTAAAACCCTAAAAATGAGTTTGTATATACAGAAAATCATGCGCGACAGCGTCACAAATTTCCAGACGCCGTTGTACCGCCATTGACTTCTATGGTTTCTTCAGCCGTACAAGTTGAGACGCCGTCGTAAGAATCCTGACGCCGTCTGTTAGATCCCACTCTAGATTGATCTTTACTGTCTGTTAAGGATGGTGATTAACCTATGTAATCACAAGCTAATCACAAGAGAGACTCTTGCTTAAGAAAGCTAATGTCTATGCGGAATATAGACACAACTAATAAGAAGAACAGGACTAATAAAACTAAAAGATCCTTCTATGGATTTCTATTAATTAACAAGGAGAAATGTGTTTTTCTGGATGTGTACATTTCCCTAAGCCGTAGGTTCTCTTTATAGTGGAGAAACCCTAATCAGCATTTACTAAAAAACGCATGAGATTGATATGCATGAATATCTTCCTTATTTAGCTCATGCATATCCTCATCTCTAACTAACTAAAATCTTATCCTGGAATAACTATTTGACTTTACCAGGACTAAGTATTCTACCAGTAGGAACTAGATTTAGCCTACCAGGACTAACTATGATAATAACCTTACCAGCAGGAACTACATACCTGCCAGTAGGAACTACTACTCTACCAATAAGAACTGCATACCTACTAGTAGAAACTAAGTATTACAAATATTCCTAACAATCCTCTCCTAAACTGGAATTTAACGAAGTTAATTTCCAGTTTCTAGATAGATCTTCAAACTTGAACCATGAGGATTGAAATATAAACTTTACAGCAACATCCAATCTGCTTGAGTCTTGACTTGAACACATGAAACTTCTGCACATATCTGTATTTCATCATACAAACACCTTTAAGAGACTTAGGATGATGAGCATTGAGTATTGAGCAGATCTTGTGTCAAACAGATTGGTCTTCATAGCCTTGGAACCAAACATCAAAAGTCTTGTTGAATTTGAACATCAAAAGGCAGCAACGTTGAAGAAGTAGAAGGAAAACTTAAACCAGCAACAAACTATGGAATCACCTCAGCTACATGAGTAGATTTGATAAGCCTTTACCAAGTAGCTACTCACTCTTGGGCTAGCTACATCTTTGGTGGAATCATGACATCACCCTGGTGAATTAGTAACCAATCCAACTCTTAGAACAAGAATCAATGGTGAATTGGAATACCCTAATGATTTTTGGCAAATCATCACAGCCATAAACGGATTTTATATGTCTTTACCTGTAGCCATTTGCTCAAGACTAGCCAACTTTTTGTTGTGATAACAAGGTGAGTTGATTACCCTACAATTTTTAGCAAATTGTCAACTATCAACGGATTTGTTAAGTCTTTACCAAAAGCCGTTTGCGTTTGGACTAGCCAATCTTTTGGTTCCCAATAAGGGCATTATCTATGGTGGATTGATGACCATTTCAACTCTTAGCAAAAGAAGCATGGGTGAGTTAAATACCCTATAGTTTTGAGAAAACTATTAAAGCTATCAACGGATTTGAGAATCACACAAGAGCCGTACCCTCATGGTGAATCAACTCTTTCTTGTCTGTGAGACATGGTGAGTTGAACACCATTTGTTGTGTGGTGGTTAACCAACACCCAAACCCTAAAAATTTCTCTTTTTGTTCAAAATGTGTTGCAATAAAACCAAGCAGCATGCCAAAAACTGTTTCCATATCCAAAACTTGGTGCACACTCAAAAATGTTTATGACACACTGTGCAAAAGCTAATAAGTATAGAGGTTCTACATAAAAACTTTATATATTAAAAATATATTTTAAATAGCAAAAAGATTTATGATATATAATAAACTTAACAGTACCATTCATGAACCTTAGGACGCTTGGAATCAGAAATTTGTTTCTTGAGAAAGGCAATCAACTGAACCGCAGTGGTAAGTTCATTACCCACTGTTCCGTGACAAATCTCTAGCTGATGATCGAGCATCCTTTTGATAAGGTTTATAGTAAGGGGATACGTCTTGTCCACAAACATATGTATAATCAGTCTACTAACTGTCTCCAATACATGAACACCAGAAAAAGAATATAGCTTCTAGTTTTGAATACTCCAGGTGTGTTGGTTCTTCCAAAAATCACTACCATCATTCACTTCAGGTGAATCCATCAAAATTTGAAGATCTCCCCAAAGAACAAGACCAACTCCCTCAGCTTTCTTATCTTGATAAAACGTCATCACGCGGCCATAAATTATCATTAAGTCTGCTATAGTAACCAAGTGAAGGATTTCCCTAAGACTTGTAAAGTACTTATGAGAGTTGTCTAGTCTGTAGATGACATTGATCGATCTTAACCCCGTAGGCAATAACTCCCAATCAACAACAACATATAAATGAACAGGTGTATCACAATTAGAAGCAGAATCCTCATTAGAAGCATACTTAATGCACAATTTGTGTTCAGCGTCAGGATCTCCTTCTTCAATTGGAATGGTAGATTGAGAAGTATGAACACCTTTTCTGCCTAATAGCTTCTTCTTGGTACCAACCTTCTTGAGTGAGGAGGCAGTTTGTTGTGCTTTAGAGGAAATGGTAGAAGGAACTTCAACATCATCTACTGAAGCTTCCTGAGAAGGAACTTTAGCTTGAGCTTCTAAAATATTATGAGAATGAGAAGGAGCATCAACTTTCTCTCATGAAACATCTTGAGAATGAGCTTCAACTTCTACTTCCTGTGGAACACCATGAGAAGGAGCTTCAACGTCAACTTCAACATCACCAGTCTTGAGTTTCTTTGAAGAGGCACTAGTCATTGGACTGCCATCTTTTTTCAAACCTCTTGTGAATGCAACAGCTCTTTGAATCTTATCAAACTCTTCTTGAAGCTGTTCAGGAGAGAGTTTTTGAACTTGAGCCATAGTCCAACCAGTAGTGTATACAACAGGGCCTTAATTCTTCACATAAGTTCTCATATATTACCTGAGCTGAGCTGGTGTCATAGGCCTATCCCTCCGTTCTTGAGCCCGTTGCTCAGCAAGTTCTTTTCTTCGAGAATTGACCAAAGCAACCATCTTGGCTGCAAAATCATCATCAGTAAAATCTACCCCAAAAATTGTGGAAGATAAGTCTGGATTTGCTTGAAGACAAGCCAAAATTATACCCCAAGCAGCATCTGAGTAGTTTGCAGCAGATGCAAGAACCTCTTGCTATCTCTTTCTTTGATCTTCAGGCATCTCAAAGTCTTAAGACATCTGCCTAGCTAAATTAGCATTCTTCATAAGAGATTCAGCTCTTTGCTTTTCCAAATCTGCTAGTTCTTGAGCTTGTAATCTCTGAGCAGCCTCCTAACCTAGTCTTTCTTCTTCTAATTGCTTGAAAGTCTTATCTTGAGTTGGAGTAGGTTCTTTAAAAACAACACCTTTTCCCTTTCTGGCATCTCTGACATGTGATGAAGGAGTAGCAGTTGTAGTACCACTCCTAGCAGGAATTTGTTCAGCAGCAAAAATAGAGCTACTAGTAGGAACAGTTGTGCTACCAGGAGAAATGGTTGAAGGACCAGTAGGAGCAACACTAGAAGGAACATCAGTAGTAGGAACATCACTAGTAGGATCATAGGAACAAGCAGCAGGATTACTAGAAGGACCACCAGGAGATTTAGTGGAATCAACAGTCACAGCTGCATTAGCCAATGCATGTAGAGCATCCAAATCCACATCTTGCTCTCCTCCGTCTTCTTTGTCAGAATCACTCACAACCACCTTCCTTTTCTTTGTCTTGAGTTTCACTTCCATAGCTTTGACTTGTTTGACCAACTTTCCCACCACATCCTTAAATAGCTGCTTGTGTGCCTTGAGCTCAGTTTCCAAAGAATGTACTTTCTGCACAAGAGTAGAAACTACAGCGGACAAAGCAGTTAGAGTAATAGGGTCCTCAGCACCTCCTGAGGTGTGACCTGCAGGGGAAGCTGGAGTGGACCTTGGTGGAGAGGCATGGAAAGAGCCTCCCAAAGGTTCATCTTCCACATTGGTGGAAGTGGAAGGTGCATCATTAGTCTCTTGGACTTGTGAAAAAGAAGCAATATCTGGGTCTGAACGTTGACCATGCTCAAAGACTGGAGCAATAGGGTCAGAAGGTTGTTGTCTTGGGGGTGCAGTCAAATGGTCTGGAGGTTGGTCAGTCTCAGGCATAGGCTCAGGAGTAGGTTCAGGTATGACTTGTGGGACAGCTGGTGCAACTACCCCTGCACCTTCACCTTCTTGAGAAAGCATAGCAGCTAAAAGTGGCATAGGTTGCCCCTCAAAGTTTAGCCTCATATTAGCAAAAAGTTTACTAGATAGCTTGAACACTTTGTATGGTCTTGTATTACTAGTTTCTATAGCCAAAATGGTTTGAAGAAATCTAGGATACATTAAAAACTTTTTAGCATTGCCTATGTTACTAACCATCCCCTTAAAAATGTAACTAGACCAGTTAAATTTCCTCCTATCAGACAGACAAATAAGAGCAACAGCAATGGAGCTACCAAATTGATCCCAACTACCAGACTTGGTACTAAGACAGTGAAGAATGGTGTGAACTAAAAACCTCCATTGAGGGGAAAACTTATTCTTGTAAAAGGTTAACTTGCCTTCAGTGACATATCCAAGATTATCCATTCCAGAGTATATGTCCGCAATGGGTAAATCATCAATACCCCCATCATCAGCTAATTGAAGTTGACCCCTTACTGAGTCCTCAGTAATTGTGTAGGGAGTCGCATCAATTGTAGCTAGGATAGCTGGAGGGCCTAACTCAGGAGACCTGAGTGTAGCCGTAGACCAGAATTGTTTGACTAAGGAGTCAAAGATGATAGGGTCAATGGTGAGAGCATACCTTATGTGTGAAGCCCCCAAAAAGTCAAGGATCTGATGATAATCATCACTGCCTTTGGGTTTTTGCAAGTAACCCACTTTGTTGTGTTCATCCCGATATCTTAGTGCGGCCATTGATGCTGTAGAGATAAGGTTGAGATTTTGTGCTGGGTGTTGATCGTAATTGTGAGTTGGTACTGGTAGAGAATGGGAATTTAATTTATATAGAGAAATGATCTCAATTCCTATTGGGCCGTTTGGTAATTAGGGTTTGATGGACAAAAAATAACTGTTAAAATGTGAGATAACAGTAATTATCCATTTAAGTAGAAAACCCTTTGACTAATAAATTGACACCAATAACTTAAATGTAACTTTTAATGAAGATAAAAAAATTAATTTAATCTACCAGCACGAACAGATATAACCAGCACAAAGAAAAGTCAACCAGAAGTAAAATTAACATTACCAGTAGGAAGTGGTCTACCAGTAGGAAAAATAAAAACTACCAGTAGGAACTCTGGTTAAACCAGAGGGAACACTTGATCTACCAGTATGAAGTCGTTTTCATCAAAACAAGACCACCTGGTCCATGTAGAACACAAGTAATGCACTAATCCACCCTCTTGAACCATTAGACTACAAAAAGATGAGGCCAAAACACACAAAACATATACAATAAAATGGAAAGAAAAAGTAGCTATCAGAATGAACTAATGACAGACAAGCAAAGGAACTAAAACTACCAGTAGAAAAAAAATAAAACTACCAGAAGAAAAATACAACGACTAGAAGAAACATATTGTAGCAAAAAAATAAGTGGTAAATTTTTTTTTACAACAACAGTCCTCCCCTTGGACTCAAATCCTCCCCTCAATCATAGATTCTATGGATTGAGCATTCCAATGTTAACCACAAGATGATTAAACCTAGGGCCATCAAATGCCTTGGTTAACAAATCAGCCACATTATCATCAGTATGTATTTTAAGCACTTGAATAAGTTTCTTTTCATTAGCATCTCGTATGAAATGGTGCCTAATTTCTATGTGCTTAGTTCTTTGGTGAAAAACTGGGTTTT
The DNA here is from genome assembly GCA_026074375.1 of Tanacetum coccineum. Taxonomy (NCBI): domain Eukaryota; kingdom Viridiplantae; phylum Streptophyta; class Magnoliopsida; order Asterales; family Asteraceae; genus Tanacetum; species Tanacetum coccineum. The sequence goes on from BQNB010026040.1 coordinate 43,748, forward strand.
TAACTATGCAAATGGTACTTTTATTATCAATAAAGATTTTGGTATTCATAAAGTTATACACATAATCTAATAACTAATTTTGTATCCAGAGTACCTGACCACAGCAGTTAGCAGCAGCAACATACTCAGCTTCAGTGGAAGAGGTAGCCACAATGGTTTGCTTCTTGCATTGCCATGAGATTAACCTCCTACCCAGAAACTGACATCCACCAGTTGTGGATTTCCTATCCTTGTTTGCCCCAGCATAATCACTGTCACTATAAGCTTCAAGCACAAAAGGTGACTCTCTAGGGTACCATAACCCTAACTTAGGTTGGCCTTTAAGATACTTGAAAATCTTCTTCACTGCTTCCAAATTGGAAGTAGTAGGAGTGACTTGATTCCTTGAACAAGCACTGACTGCAAACATTATATCAGGTCTTGAAGCTGTTAAGTACATTAGTGAACCTATCATGGATCTGTACAAATGTACATTTACAGGACTATCAGGTTCATTCTTGGACTTAGGCTTTGGAGCTTCATAGGGTGTAGTAGCAGTCCTGACACATTCCAAATCAAACTTCTTCAAGATCTCTTGCACATACTTGTCTTGATTGATAAAAATTCCATCAGGTCTTTGCTGAACTTGTAATCCTAGGAAGAAAGTAAGTTCTCCCATAGCACTCATTTCAAATTCTCCCTTCATCAAGGCCTCAAATTCATCACACCAGGCCTTCTTTGTAGATCCAAAAATGATGTCATCCACATAGACTTGTACCAGGATGATATCTCTTTTGTGCTTCTTAAGAAAGAGAGTCTTGTCAATGGTGCCCCTTCTGTAACCATGTTTCAGCAAAAAGGTAGAAAGGGTTGCATACCAAGCTCTTGGTGCTTGATGAAGTCCATATAGAGCTTTGACTACCTTGTAGACCTTCTTGGGATGTTGAGGATCCACAAATCCCTTAGGTTGAGTGACATATACTTCCTCATCAATTCTACCATAAAGAAACGCACTCTTAACATCCATCTGATAAACCATAAATCCCAGGTAAGAGGCAAATGCTAAGAACAATCTGATTGCCTCTATTCTTGCAACTGGAGCAAAGACTTCATCATAATCAATGCCCTCCTCCTGTCTATGTCCTTGTGCTACAAGTCTAGCCTTGTTCCTTACAACAATCCCCCTGGCATCTCTCTTATTTTTGAGTATCCACTTAGTCCCAATAGCATATTTATTTTGGAAAGAGAGGTTTCCACTTTTCAATTTTGTACTAAGTGATTATCAAGTTCTGTCTGTAATTCTTTCTTAGCAGTCTCAGTAGTAGAATTTATTCTTTCATAATGTTTTAGCAGATTAGTTGTATTTTCTAGTTCAATAGACAACACCTTAATCTTGTCTTCAAGTGTCAACTGATTTTTTGAAGAAACTCTCTTTTTGTTTTTCCAAAGTTTTTAAGTGTGTTCTTTAGGCTTGAACTAGTATAAATATCACTATTTTGTTCATTAAGTTCATTATACTGCTTTTGAAGTTCATTATATTTATTGTCACAACCAAAAGGGCAGTTATGTACCTCAGAAGTGACACCCATGAGAGCAAATTCTCCAGCATCACCTGCAGTACTGGCTTTCTTTGTATCAGCTCCAGTGAGCAAGTTGTATATTTTGGCAGCACCTTCTCCAATTGCATCCTCAGTATCACAACCAGCAATCATACCAAACTCTTTAGGAGTAATAACTCCATCACTCTGACCATCATGCTCTGTCCAATCAACCAATGTATCAACTGTAATCAAGGCTTTGGAATCTTCTTCTTTCTTTCTAATCTCCTGAATCTTGAATGAGGAATATCTCTGCTTGTCATTTCCTCCCTTTGCCTTGCATTCTCTGGCAAAGTGGCCTCTTTGAAGACACTTGTAACATCTGACCTTCTTCTTGTTGAACCTAGCAGATTCCTTCTTATCAAAATCAATCTTCCTTCCAGCTTTCTACTCAAACTTGTGTACTCTAACAGAAAGCATAGCCATTTGCCATTTTAAGTCCATCTCCTCCAAATCTAGTTTTTCTGTCTGATCAAAATCTTCATAAGCCAGTTGTTGTTCTAGCTCAATATCAGCAACAAAAGATTGAAGAACATCTTCAATTACATTACCAGATCTGTGAGACCCAGTCTTAGAGTTTGATGGAACAGTGTAGGTAGATGAAGTATAGCTTGGACTATCTGCATATGACATCTTTTTGCTAGCACTGGTGGTACTAACAAATGCATAATGGCTTGGACCTGCAAATTGGCTTAAGGAAAAAGTAGAGTATCCTTTGATATCTACCTCAAGAGTCTTTAGTTTGTAGTATAAATCATCAAAAGACAGAAGTTCAAGTCCACCTTTGGTTTTCAAGGTTAAAGCTACCTGAGACCATGATGAAGGCAATGCTTTTAGAAACTTGAGATTAATATCTTCATCCTCAGGCTTGGCCTTGAGTTGGTTAAGCTGACTCAGAATCTTCGGCATCCTATCATATCCTTTGTGTAATGCCTCTGCTTCACTAATTCTGAACTCTAAAAATTCTTGCTTCAGCATAGACTTTCTCATCTTCTTAGATTCGGCATTTCCACCAAACCTAGCTTTGACTGCATTCCATATATCCCTAGCATCATCCATATAATGGAAATAAGCCACATGATCATCAGGAATAGACTGAAGTAAGGTAGTTCTTGCCTTTGATTCCCTCTGAACAGCAATGTGTTCATCTGCAGTCATTGGGGGAAGAATAATGACCCTTCCATCACGATCTCTTCCAGTCCTCTTCAAACTATTTCCATTTTAAATCACCTTCTAGATATTCATATCATTGTTTGTGATCCAGTATTCCATTTTCATAGCCCAGACCTCATACTCATCCTTCTTCAAATAAGGAAACTTTGCATTGTTGTTTGAGACAGTGGTAATGATTTGAGGTTGAATGTTTCGTTGTTGTTGAGGAATGGTGGCTTCACTATGAACACTAGCATCATCGCTTTCATTGTCAGATCCTGCCATTTTAAAGGTGTAGAGAGGTGTTTGGTTGTGAGGTTTATAAGGATCTTAAATCTAGGAATATTCTTCTTATGAGAGACTCTCAACAAGCTCTGATACCACTTGTTAGATCCCACTCTAGATAGATCTTTACTGCCTGTTAAGGATGGTGATTAACCTATGTAATCACAAGCTAATCACAAGAGAGACTCTTGCTTAAGAAAGCTAATGTCTGTGCGGAATATAGACACAACTAATAAGAAGAACAGGACTAATAAAACTAAAAGATCCTTCTATGGATTTCTATTAATTAACAAGGAGAAATGTGTTTTTCTGGATCTCTGCATTTCCCTAAGCCGTAGGTTCTCTTTATAGTAGAGAAACCCTAATCAGCATTTACTAAAAACGCGTGAGATTGATATGCATGAATATCTTCCTTATTTAGCTCATGCATATCCTCATCTCTAACTAACTAAAATCTTATCCTGGAATAACTATTTGACTCTACCAGGACTAAGTATTCTACCAGTAGGAACTAAATTTAGCCTACTAGGACTAACTATGATAATAACCTTACCAGCAGGAACTACATACCTGCCAGTAGGAACTACTACCTACCAGTAGGAACTACATACCTACTAGTAAAAACTAAGTATTACAAATATTCCTAACAAAGTCTTCAATCATCATTAATGTCTTCAATCAACATTAATGTCTTTAGTTGAAACTTCTCTGTTATCATTGACTAGAAGCATTAATATTTAATAGTATTAAGAAGACTTTTAATTCCCAACAATCCTCCCTTAAACTTGATATTCATCTGGATTAATCATCAAGTTTCTTCATTAAAAGCTTCTTAATCTCCAGGAGGATGCTTCCAAACACTTCTTTACATCTTAAGTTGTTTTATGATTAATTTAAGAATCAAGGTAATATCTTCATCACTTCCAATATCATTCACACCTCAACATTAGTTATCATAGTTAGTAATCTGTAACTTTTAAAGCAGATTAATAGAAATCAAAGTTTAGTATTCATTGTTCTTCTTAATACTATTGTGTAGATTCCGCATATACAATAAGTATTCATAGTCAGTGTTTCTCTATAGTCAATCTGTATTTATACAAGTTGGCTATCACCTTTAGCAGGCTGTAAAGATCTGTTCATTTTAGGACTCACAAGTGGTATCAGAGCCTGTGAGAAACTCTAAGTAAGAAAAACCAAAACCAAAACAAAGCTTATATAAACCTTTACCTTAAACAATTACATCCATGGCAGGAGAAGATGATCAAAACATTAACAACCAACCCACCAAATCTACCACACCAACACAACAAGCCCCCTCACACTGTTTTCACCATAAAACTCCCATTCAAAAGAAAGGTGAATATGATATATGGGCCCAAGAAAATGGAACATTACTGCTTATACAACTATCCTGTATGGGAGGTCATACAGAAATGGAAATGTCCTGATCAATCATCACAGATACATAAGGACAAATCAAGATTCTGCTCCTAATCACTGAAGAAAATTGCAAGAGACAGGAGAAAGAAAATTGCAAGGACGCACCCTTGGATTTATGGCTCTTTTCAGAAATCATTTAAGCAAATTTCACAATTAAATCTGATGCTAAAGAAATGTGGGATGCATTAAAACAAATTTGGTGAAAATGCTGAGAATACAGGGTAAAAAGGAAGAGATCAAGAACAGGAAAGCAAGACAGCCCAAAGCATTGTTTAACTATTGACGGCGGTGTAATTGTACTGGAGTGGACAAGCTGAGGAAGAATAAGAAGAGTCATGCTTTGAATTGCTGCAACAGTTCAGGCTCAGACACAGAGGTAACTTCTTGTTCAAAAGAATGTAAAGAGTCTTATGCTAAACTTAAAAAACTGTATGATGAACAAAGAGCACAACTTAGTGATGCAAGCATAGAAATACAGGCATATACTCTAGCTTTAAAGAAAGTTGAAGCACAATTAGTTGCTCATCAACAAGGTCAACTTTGGTATGAGGAAAAGATAAGGTTTATGAAAATAGACTTAGATGATAAAACAGATGTCCTTACATACCATAAGAAACTATTGGCAGAAGCTGAAAAAGAAAAAGAAGATTTAAAAGCTAAAGTAGAAAAATGGCACAACTCTTCTAAAAATCTTGGTAAACTGCTAAATACTCAGATGAGTGCTAATGATAAATTTGGGCTTGGGTATGGGGATCACAGATATGATGGCATCTTGAGTTATGAAAATGAAGTTTTACAAAGTGTATTTATGAATAAGGAAAGTGATTTAGAAAATCAGCCTTTGTATGATAGGTTTGTTACAGCAGAAGGAATGCATGCTGTTCCCCCACCCATGACAGGGAATTACATGCCATCTGGACCTGATATTGAAATAGATTACTCAAAATTTACATATGGTCTAAAATAATCTCAAACCAGTGAATCTGAAACCCAAACCAGTGACGTTGATACCTGTGAATCAGATTGTAGTGTTGAAACACATAAATCTTTGCCTGAACCAACTGTCAATGAACCCAAAGTAGTAAGTCAACCTAAGGTTTGGTCTGATGCTCCTATCATTGAGGAGTATGAATCAGATAGTGAAGATGAGCATGTGTCTCTACCAACAGAAGAACAGGAAACACCTAGTTTTGCTAACCAGCAAGTAAAAACTCCTAGGGAAACTGTTAAGAATCAATTTACACATAGTAAAAATCCTAAAGTTGACAAGAAAGGGTTGGGATATGGGTTTACTACAAAAGCATGTTTTGTATGTGGAAGTCTTAGTCATCTTATCAGAGATTGTGATTTTCATGAAAAAAGGATGGCTAAACAGGTTGAACTAAACAAACAGAAGGGTAAGGGTAATGTTCAAAGGGAGAATAAACCAGTTTGGAACAATGTGCAAAGAATGAATCATCAAAACCAATTTGTTCCTACAGCAGTACTAACTAGAACTGGCAAAATTCCAGTTAGTACTGCTAGAGCTAGCGGTACTAACAATGTTAATACTGCTAGACATAATTTTAATAGTCAGGCAGTACTAACTAATGCTGCCAGGAAAATTAGTACTGTTAAACCTTTTTTGAATAAAGTTAGACCAAAAACTATTTTTCATAAAACTGATTCACCATTTAGAAGGCCTTTTAATAACACAACAATACTTAAAACCACTTTTACAAAGCAAAAAGTTAATACTGCTAGGGTTAATTCAGTTAGTGCTATTGGGTAAAATAGGGAAACTGTTGTTAAGACCTCATCAGGTTGTAATTAGAGAACCAAAAGGTATTATTAGAATAGAGTCTCCAAATACAATAGTGGATCAATGACAAGGACAAATGTATATTTTAGAGATCCACAAGGCAGACTCAAGTCAGCAATGGCTTGGGTCCCCAAGAGAAACTAATACTATTAGTTATATATAGTTAGTGCTGCCAGTACAAATGTTAGTACTGTCAGTTTATTAGTACTGTTAGTATAGAAGTTAATACTATTAGTTATACTCAAAATTACTTATTTATTTCACTTGCATGAGTTGATGATGGAGCAGTACTCAGAAATTACATTAGAAGGATTTGAGTTGATTCTTTGGGGAGATTTGAAGATAATGATGGAATCCTCAACTGAAGAAAATGATCAAAGTGATTTCTGGAGTAATCAACAAGATTGGAAGATTATCACTTGGAGATTGTATGAAGCTTGTGGAGTTTGCATTCTGGAGCTTAAAGATGGGATTGTTATTCATATGTTAGTTGAAAGAAGATATCCTCTTTCCAAGGAGTTATTGCAAAGAATGCTTGATCTGGGATTAGAAGTTGAAAGAGAAAGTATTGTTGCCCTTGATTTAATAAGATTCATTAAGAAACAGATTGATGAAGAGTGATGCTGTGAATGGACTTGAGAAGGGTTTGAGTGTTGGCTAACCACCACATAACAAATGGTCATCAGTTCACCATGCTTAACAGGCATAAGAACTGGCTAGTCCATAAGCAAACGGCTTGTGGTAAAGACTTCTCAAATCCGTTATGGTTGACAATTCCAAAAATTGTAGGTCGTCAACTCACCTTTGCTTCATGTTAAGAGGTTGGCTAGTCCAGGATTCAAACAGTTCTTGGTAAAGACTACTCAAATCTGTTGATACTGATAGTTGCTAAAAACTTATGGTTTATCAATTCACATGTAATGGCAATGAAGCATTGGCCTAGTCCAAAGAAAACGGTATTTGGTAAGAATAAAAATCAATTCGTTGATGGTTGAAAGTTTACCAAAACTGTATGGTAAATTAACTCATCAAATTTTGAAATAAAAAGTTTGACTATCCCAGAGCAAAACGGCTACTGGTAAAGGAATATCAAATCCGTTTATGGCTAGTAGTTTGCCAAAAACTACAAAACCAACTTAGTTGGATGTTGCTGTGTAGCTGTAATGAGAAGCAAATTCAAGATTAAAAGCGAAAGTATGATCTGCTTACAATAAAATCACAAAGTAGATGATCATAAAGATTGAAGAATCCCATCAGTCAAGATGTGCGTGGATACAATCCCTCAAAGCTCAATCAGAAGAATCTGAAGTTAACAAGTTAAGTTCAAAGGGGATGATTGTTAGGAATTATGTAATCCAATTTTCTTACCATGGTTCTTGATTTGGAGAATACAAAGACCTCTTAACAAAGTGATATTGCAAGCTTGAAAAGAAGAAGGTCAAGAACTCATAAGGTGAAAAGACTATACAAAGTTGGTTTGACTACAAGAGTAAAAGTCCTCTGGTGATAAAGACAACTTGGGTGATGATGCATCCAAATAGGGGAGGATAAATGATATTGTTGCTGATGAAGATATTACCTTGATTCTTAAATTAATCATAAAACAACTTAAGATGTAAAGAAGTGTTTGGAAGAATCCTCTTGGAGATTAAGAAGCTTTTAATGAAGAAACTTGATGATTAATCCAGATGAATATCAAGTTTAGGAGAGGATTGTTGGGAATTAAAAGTCTTCTTAATACTGTTAAATATTAATGCTTCTAGTCAATGATAAAAGAGAAGTTTCAACTAAAGACATTAATGTTGATTGAAGACATTAATGATGATTGAAGACTTTATGATTGAAATCATTAATGTTGAGTTATTATGTTGATGAAGAGTTACAACAAGAAGGAAAAACACATTAATGCTAATAGTTAGTTACATAGTTTATTAGGAAATGCATTAATGTGTATTAAATATATTGAATGGGTTGACTAGGAATTATGGAAACCATTAATAGTATTGATGTAGAATAATATAGAAAGTATTAATAGTATTTGTAATCTACTTGGACTCCTTAACCTATAAAAAGAGGCTGTAGGGTTTAGAGAAAATCATCACTTCTAATATCATTCACACCTCAACATTAGTTATCATAGTTAGTAATCTGTAATCATATTAGCAGATTAATAGAAATAAAAGTTTAGTATTCATTGTTCTTCTTAATACTATTGTGTAGATTTCGCATATACAATAAGTATTCATAGTTAGTGTTTTTCTATAGTCAATCTGTATTTATACAAGTTGGCTATCACCCTTAGCAGGCTGCAAAGATCTATTCAGTTTGGGACTCATAGTTTCTACTACTCAAGTTCATTTTTCTTATTGTGCTTAATGGTGGGTAATTTGAGGAGTTAGAAGACTTGGATTAGAAGTGTGATATTGGTTTGTAGTGGTCAAGATCAAAGTTGCTTATATTTATAAGTCACCTATTGGATTATGACAAAAAGGGGAAGAAATATTAACAGGTTACAACTTATAGATCCTTGGTGTGGCATGTTACAAAGGAAGTCTAAATTAAGAAGATTTTGTTTCATTCAGGGAGATGATTACATCTCAACTTCAGGGGAAGCTTTGGCTTTATGATGAAGTTCGTACACGACTTTGTTTGTTTTGTCCTCATCAAATAGGGGAAGATTGTTGGGATTCTTGATTTGATAAGACAAAATGAATAAAAGAATGAAACAAAAGGACTTAAATGCAAAGCTGGAATTCTTTAAAAGATGGAAGATTTTGAAGATTCTAGAAGATCTCCTTATTTAGATAAAAGATTTAGAAGATAAAGCTTAAAGTTTAAAAGATTTATTTGTTTTTCTAATTCTTATCTTTTGTAAACTTGGACTCCTTATGTTATAAAAGGAGGACCAGGCGTGTAGGTTTATTGTGCACAAGTTTAGAGATGTAGACGTCTCTAATAGTTATTTAGTTAGTAGGCCCAAGGTCAAGTTTACTTGATCCTATTATAGTTAGATAACCGTTCTATACTGATCATATAGAATTGGGGCGGAAACGTATGGAATGAAAAAACCTTGTTATGATAACTTTGATTTGTTCTTATTCCGCTGCATGTTATTATCTTTGTTATCATGATCTTAGAAGAGGTCTAAACAACCTCAAGCTATAAACGATCCAAGAACTATCACATGCTTTAGTTCTATCACTTGTTGGGTTTGTTTCAATACTAGCTCTGTCTTAGTCGGCATTATCCCCTTTTCTTACTTTACTCCTTTTATCAAATCATACCTAAGGACTTTCTAATATAACTACTGGAATATCCTTAGGTAGATCCCTCTGGTTCTGGATGGATCATGGGAACGAATACCTATACTTAACCACCTTATAACTCTGATAAAAGTAAGTACATGGTCGGTCTTTGGGTATTGTTCTCATTGCCTTAAAACTATTTAGAAAACTCAATCAAGGTACTTATGATATAAATAAAAGCATTTGTACCTTGATAGTTTTACTTTTCAAAAATGCTCCCCCTCAACACATGCATTGATAACTAAAATTGTTTAGCATGGAGAGGGAGAAGACTGCACTTGAGTCTTTACTGATCACATGTTACAAGTTATATATTTTAACATTTTCTCCCCATATCAAAAATGTCAAATCTCTTGATATTTTGGATATCAATTGATTCAAATATGTTTGAAAAACTGTTTGGAGAGAAAAATGTTTTGATTATTACCAAGCCTTATTAGGAACATTTTTAAAGCTCCTCCTCAATTAATGAGGGTATCATATAGTGTTGAGTATGTTAATTTGAAAGATTTTGAATTTATTGAAAAATTCTTGAAAATTCTTACTCAACACATATATACTAGCCTATTTTATGTTCTACACTACATATATACATATTCACAAGATAGATTATGAGATAAGACCTGATATGAAAGAAGACTGAGTATGACTGAATCATACTGTCCTCTCCATCAGCCTGTATTCCATCTCAAGTTCTCTTGCACCCACCTCTCCAACAGCTGCTTATTAATCAAATCCACCATAATGCCTGATCGTCTCTGATCCGTAGCAGACCACTTTCTTCTTGGAATGTCTTTGTTGTATCTAAGTTAAAAGTTGCGTAGCCTATGGTGAAGAGTGTCACGAACCTTCTTGAGTGTCCCGTCGGAGAATTTGTAGAGCTCATCAGCTCGCATAAGTCTATTCCGATTGCTCAAGTCTTCATAGACAACTCCTTGTGGATCAAATGATGGTGTGTAAGGTTCTTTGGTAGAGACTGTATGAAAGTCCTTTTGAGGCCTGGTGATATTGAGCTTCTTCAGGTAACTTTCTACACCCAGTTGGATATCTTCGACCCTCTTCTTGATGATGAGACTTCTAGTGAACATATGCATTGCCACCGCCAAGTCAACAATAACATCACCATCGAGATGGAATAACTTGTGCATAACAACAAGAAGAAGCATGTCCTCAATGTCATTCAAGTGTAGATTTATGAAGTCACATTCTTTGAACTTGTACTTTTGTCAGCCATCTCTTCTCACTAGAACTTCCTCAAAATAACCATAACCATGCAGTTTTTTGACCTTCACACTTACCACACTTAGAATCTTTAGAGGAGAGAAGACATCATGTTTTGAGAATCTGTTGAGCTAAGATCTATAGAATAGTTGATGCTTGGGGACCTAATGCTTACTTCTACGTTCAGCATCTTTGTCATAACCCAATTTGGTATCACTCCATTGTTTCGAGATCATGTATTCTATACCCACTAACTCATACCTTGCAGCCTTCGTCTTTGTAATTGACGTAGTATACTTCCTTTCAGAGTCTTTAGATTTCAAGTATTCTAGATCGTTATTGAAGAAGTATTCTGCAGCTACAGTTAGATGACCTGGATGACCTTTCAAAGGAAGAGGTTTGGTCAAGTCAAATGGGCATCAATCACCTTCAGGATTTCCCAGTCAAGTTGGTCTGTTAGTGTGATGCGGTCGTCGTAGGACTTCAACAAGAAGTTTTACAACTCCCTAGGCAAAGCACCTAACCGTTGTAGTGTAGTAAGGTAAGACTCGGGGGTTGTTATTGTTCTCTAAGGGAATAGGTTGGGAAGGCTCGAACAGAATCTAACAGGGGTCTACGAGGTCGAGAGAAGATTCTTTTTGTATTTTTATGTTTTTATGAAATCAGGTAAATATCATGGTTTGAGAGGTTAGTTTGTTTTCACTAATTAAACTAATAATAATAAAATAAATCTAAACTACTTTGGTGATAACTATATGATAAACGAACGTATTTACTTAATCATGCACTACTCCTTAGTTTGCTTTTCCTAATTCCTGTTGCTTTGTCACACTTGTGATGATCTGTGTAAGTATTTCCTAAGTCATGAACGAATTACATGAACCCGCCGTCTATTTGATATTCCGTTAAGGCAACGCACAAGTTAAGGTAATATGAAAAACTAGTTACCAGGCCCTTAAGAGTATCTTAAATGCAATTAAAATATCCTTAAGATGGTATTCAACCATATTAGTTAAGTGTAGTATGAAGACTGTTACCGATGGTATCCTTTCTACACACTCGTGTTTCCCTAGACGTCTATGCCAATTTAACATCTTATGGCTAGTTTTCTAAAGCCTAACGCGCACATCCATCACAATAAACAACATAAAAAGGATCTACAATCTAAGTTTCATGCAATCATAAGTAAATACTAATAGATCTAGCCTTGCATGGCAAATAAAGGAGAAGAACAAGAATCTATCACAAAACACATAGACATATTAAGTGATAAAGGATAAATAAACTTCACTTGATTAAATCATGCAGTTAAGGCTGTTACAAGAGGGTTTTGACACCCTAAAAACGAGCCTAAAGGCTGCAACAAGTCTCTTTCTAAAACTAGGGTTCGTCTCCCAAAAGTTACACACTAAAACCCTAAAAACAGATTTGTATATATAAGAAAACAAGTGTGACGGCGTCGCTTTATGTTCCTGACGCCGTCGTTCCGCAATGGTCTTTCTTATGGGTTTTTTTTAAGTCCTCTCGTTATGACGCCATCTAGAATTCATGGCGCTGTCTAGAATTCCCATAACCCGTCACTTGATAGTTTTTGATGCCAGCGCTTGTTAATAGTGACGCGCCATCTCCACGCACTGTATGCTTTTCTTTTCAAGATAGGTGTAGAGACTAGTCTTGTCCGTTTCAACTCTAATTAAGCCAAGTCACGTGTGTGTATTTTCTCCAAAAAGCCATCCAAATGCTAAAAACACAAAAACAAACGATTAAGCACATAATCTAGGCATATTTGCATGATTTAGGGGGTTAAATAACCCCGAAAAAGTATATAAAATGACACCTCATCAAATTCCCCTACACTTAGGATTTGCTTGTCCTCAAGCAAATAGGCTTTTCTACCTAGACATTAGGAATATTGGGGGCATTTAACCTACTCTTTAAAAGCAGTTTACGACACAACCTCCTAGACCTCTTATTAAAAGCACCAAAAGCATATACTAGCACCTCACATAAGTGTTTGGATTCTCTCTTTCTTTTGGGTGTATAATAAATTATAACAATATGGGGAAGCGAGAAAATAACACTCATTACCCGTCATAGCATATAAATTACCATAAGCTTGGTAAAAGATCAAAACCTCCATCGCTTATGCGCAAGTACTTGTCATTACTATCAAAGAGGGCTTTTAAAGGTTGAGGGGTGTAGGTGTAAGATAACATTAATGGAAATGGAAACGGATGGGATATATTTGGGGGTGGCTTTTTTGGGTGAATTTGGGGTGAAAGGGTTAGCTAGTTATTTATAAGAATACACGCTGATTGGGTTGCTAAGCCAAATACTCGGACAAAGATGTACAAACTCTACACAACTCTACATCAATCTCTTTTCTTTTTCTTTTATGTTTTTCTCTTTTTTTGAACATAATACATCACTTGGGGCTTATAAATGCACCCCTACACTTGAGTTTTAGAAATCATAATTACCATCTAACTAATGACCCGAATTGAGGTGGATCAACATAACATGAAGCTTATTGAGCTCTATTGGGGGTAATAAATTACTTCTTCCCCAATTCTTCATATGATAAATACTACCATGAATCCCAATCGTCCCAAAACTGTATTTACAAGGATAAGGACTTAGCAACCGTGTACCCAAATAATTAACTTGGGTTAAAATAATAATTTACTAAAAGCGAGTACATACAAGGTAGGCTAAGGTGATTTGGGTGTAACAATTGGTTTAGGGTGACAATGCTCTTCATTAATAGTCTGGATTAACCAGAAGATTACAAGAACCGTGAAAAAGGATAGGCTCGGAGAGGTGTACTAGGGGTATCCTACACTAAAAATAAGTGTGTGTCAAGAGTGTGGGATAGTTATATAGTCGATGTGACCATCATAACAATTACATGTTTAAAACATGGGTTAATCCTAGTGCCTCTTATCATTTAGCAAGTCCTAATTCTCACTATGCGATCTCGGGATGCATCACAAAAATAAGTTCTAGAATTTAATACACTACCGATACACTCATATAATTTTAGACCGATACCAATGCTCTAGAAAAGGCAACAAAATCATACATACACATCCGTAACGACGGAATAGACACATACGATTGCATTCGAACCTTAACTCGAACAAGCTAAAGGTAAAATTATCTTGGGTATAAAAAATGGATACCCGAATTCCTAAAGATCTAAAGGCGAACCTCATATTTTTGGGGTGGAATTTTGAGGGTTTTTGTGCTAGTCATATACATTCCTATCCATGAGACGCTATTAATACTCAGTTTTCATTGGTATGTATCATAAAAGAATTTTAAATTTTGGTTAAAATTACCTTTTATGCTATGTTTTGATATATTACCCATCATTTTAAGGAACAAGCAAATAACAATTGAAGGAATAATTTTTAAGGCTTATTCCCCCTACACTTATTTTGAACATTGTCCTCAATGTTCTTAAAAGTACCCGTAAAACGAATAAAGGGAAAAGAAAACAAGTGAAAGAAACTAGTACTCCCTTGGTTTGGTCAATAATGGAGAAGAAACATGCGATAACTGGTTAAATCGTCCTCTATATATTGTCATCTGGAAACTTCCTAAGAACTTCCAAGCTTCTTCTCATCAAATATAACCTGTAAATCAAAGACAAAGACAACTACACCTGGCGTAAAATCGGCAGGATATGATATATACAACGAAACTTTTAGGGTTGACTATGTGAAAGCAGTAAAGATAGGATGAAAGTGATGATATAATTTTAGGTTTCTACAGGTTTATAAGAAAAATACAAAATTTGGAGATTGTGCAAAATTATTTTTCAAAAAAATAGAAAAAGTTTGAATTTTCACATGTCTGGGGGTTTGACGCCGTCAAGAAAATCCTGACGCAATCACTTGACAATCTAGACGGCATCACACTATTTTCTAACACCGTCTCCACATACTGTGAAAACTTCACATTCATTTTTCAAGAAAAATTTCCTGCATGCAATCTTATTAGTTGTTTCATGTAGAAAATACTACATAAAACCTGGAAATCAATCATTACAATCATATGACTTGATACTGACGCGAATTAATCTAAACAATTTATTTTATATGTTTGAATTGGTTCTTATAAACCGGATATTTCCCCTATACTTATTTGATGCAAAATACCTTTGATTGTTAATAAGACGAAGTTAAAAACAAAACAAAGTATGATCACAAATGATTCAAACATACAAGAACAAACAATAAAGAATTAAAATAAAAGACACTCCTAAATGAGGGAAAATAAATATTAGTTTGCCTCCCAAAAAGCACTTTTCTTTATTATTGAGTCTTGTAGCTAGACTCGAAGACACACGTCCTTACGTACTATAAAAGTGATCCAAGTCGATGATTTTCTTTAGACTCTCCTTTTCAAAAAGTTTTCTAGAGGTAGGGATTGACTAAAGGGTTTTGGCGAATTCTTCTCCATCTG